>PVJA010003016.1:0-63324 GCA_004027025.1 Myocastor coypus | reverse complement strand
CAGACAAGGGATCAAACCCCCGGCTCCTACAATCTGCCTAAGGAGGTCCTTTAATCTGCTGAGCTATCAGGCCAGCCCTTTTCATGTAAATCTTGATCATGTATCTATTTTTGGAAGTGCAAATCCTTTCAAATCCTTTGTCCATTTTGACTTGAGTTGCATTGTTATTGAGTTGTACAAATTCTTTATATATTCTAGGTATTGATTTTTATCATATATATGATTAGCTAATGTTTTTGCCCGTTGTTGATCATGTCCTTTGATGAACAAATGTTTCTAGTCTTCATGAAACCCAATTTATTTATTTTTTCTTTGTTGTTGTGCTTTCGGTTTCAAATCCAAGAAATCACCACTAAATCAATGATGTGAAGGTAGTCTTGATTTCTTCAGGAAGTTTTACAGTTTCAGTTTGCCAGTTTATGCTTTTGATTCGTTTGGATACTTACTGCATATGGTGGAAGGAAATGGCTCAACTTCATGCTTTTGTATGTAGATATGTAATACAAAACATCTAAAGCTATTTGTTGTAAAAACTAGCACTTTCTTTTCAGTGGTCTTAGCATAAATGCTGAAAAATCTTACAGGCTTTCTATATTGTGAGTGACAGTATACTTCAATGGACTCTGAAGTTAAGTGTGGAAAATAAAATGGCCACATATTATATTTGCATAAAAAAGAGGAAAAAGGAATAATCCTGTATTTGCATAACACTTTGCTGTGTGGGGGAGTAGTTTCAGGTAAATAAGACATGGGAGTCAGGTTGCCTAGGCTTGAATCTTGGCTCTGTAACTTCCTAGTTGTATAACCTCAGACAAGGAACTTAGCTTTTCTAAACCTCAGTTTCCTCATCTGTAAAATAGGGACAATAGTATCCACTTCATAGGAGTATTGTGAAGGTTAAATGGGAGAATTCACGTAATGGGCTTAGCAAACTTCTCAACATGTATCAACTGTGTGGTTTATAACAGCTATTGCAATCATTATACTCATCATTAGCATCACATCACAGAATGGTTTAGGTCCCATTATTTCTGTAATTCCCACATTAACCCTGTGAGGTAAGCAGCCTGGTAATGATAGCCTCATTACACAGATAAATAAAATTAGGCTGAGAATTTATTTTACTGGACCACATGCAAGAAAGTGATGCAATGAAGCCTGTGTTTTTCCTCGGCCCCCAAGGAGCAACACTGAAAATAAGGCCGCATTTACGCAGCGAGCTGCTTCCTGGACCAGTGTTCATTTTACTAAGATACATGTGTGTCTTTGTGCAGCCTAAAATGGAGGGATTTAATATTCTCTACCTTTTTAATAAAAAAAGGAAACTGTAGTACACAGAAGGTCGGGGCCCCATGCCAGGACCTAGAAACCAGGGTAAAACCAGGAATAGACACCACTTTCGTAGAATGAGAATGAACTACTGTGAGCTCATCAAAACATTTTTCCAGTAATTACCAAAGCCTGAATGTGTAATAACAAATTCATGCAACAGCCCCTCCTGGCCACAGACAGAGGGAAACGCTGTGGGAAGGAGCTGTTCAAGTGCAAGGAGCCTGCGACTGACTGCTCCAGGCTTGGGCGACCAGGAAGGCTGAGCTGGAAGGCAGAGCCATCTCTCAGAGATGGTGCTTGCATTCATTTAGGAGATGGCTACACATTCTCTAAGAAAAACTTGCTGCCCACCATGGGCCGGAGGATGTAGGAGGTGTCCAGATATAAAAACAGAAAGTTTTGAGAAATTTCAAAACAGAGGGGCAAATGCAAATAAGAAAGAACTACAGCTTAGGGCAAGAAGCATTAAATGCTTTACACAATTTCTTGTAAAACTTCCATGGAACTGCTCCTATCAACAAAAGCTAGGTCCCTAAGTTCCTCTCGTACAATATCCCCTTGGTTACCCCACTGAAGAACACTGTAGGACATCTTTAGCTTCTCCGGACTGGGTCTTCAGTATGCAAAACCTCTTCCATATCTTCCAAGCACTAAAGGGAACCACAGCCTTCCTGATGTAATAATGGGCTGGATGGTGAAGCTATAAATTTATTTGGATTTATGACCTGGCTCTCTCCCTCACCTCCATCCATGCCAAGCCATCCGGGGACACTCCTGATTAATCATCTGTGGGAAAAGTACATTACTGCAAGGTGCATGTTCTCACTCAAACGCTCTCAGCGAGACCCTAGGAAGCTAGTGAGAGGCTTTCAGGAAGGAGCTGCTGAGAGGGCAGCAAATGTTGAGCTTTTTTCTGTCCCTCTCTGCTGCCTACTGCGGGAATAGAAATGAATGTTCTCAGGTTCAGGGAGGCCAGAAAAGTTCTGCAGGCCGAAGAATGAAGGCGCTTAGCAGGAAGCCCCATGTGGGGCTGTCAGCCAGGCCACCAACAGGTGATTCTGGAGTGGGGAAAGGTTCCACCTGTCCTGAGAGGCTGGCCAGCCACCTACAGAAGCAGTATCATAGAGTGGAAGGAGGCAGGCCTTGAAGAAGAACAGCTCTCATTCTGGTTCTGCCACTTAGTATGTTAACCTGAACAAGGTCTCTTCTCTGAGTTTCAGCTTTCTTCCTTAAGAAAAAGAGAGGAAGAGAGAGCCCCTCTTATTTAGAGGAGCTGTAATAACAAGCTTCTAAAACTTCTCCCAATTACTCCTCCTCCTGGCATGCACACCCTTGTCTAATCTGAGTGAGCTGGCCTAGTGGCTCTCTTTGAAAGAAAAGAATCTAGCTTCCAGATGTCATGGTGCATGCCTGTAATTTCACTTACTGGGGTGGCTGAGGCAGGAAAATTACAAGTTCAAGTCCAACCTGGGCCACTTAGTAATAGCCTGCTTCAAAATTTAAAAAGGAGGCACTGAGGACATAGACTGATAGTAGAACTGGTAGTAGCACACTTTCCCAACAGACAAGGTTTAATTCTCAACACTAAAATACTAATCCAGGGGCCTGGAAGGATGGCTCAGTGGTCTAAAGCGCCTACTTAGGAAAGCTTAGGCGGCTGCAGGGACCGCAATTCCATCTCCAGCACCACATGCTGCGCCAGCCCTGCCGTCAGGTCAGGCTGAGCCAGCCATAAAAATGAATAAACAAACAAAAGTTTTGAAACAAGAAAAAAAAATACTAATCTAGAATATGGGAAGCATGAAAGGCCTTAGTTCTGAGACTAGGTAATAAGGCTGTGACTCCCATCCCATTTTTCCCAACCCTGGTACTTTCTCCTTGCTACCTTGCTGTGAGAGGACTGCACATCTTGCCTAGGAAAAGCTCCTAGGCAAGCAACTGAGTGCAGCCTCCAGCCAAGAGCTGGAAGGACTCAAGCCCCTCAGGCCAAAAGCTCATATTGAGCTGATTCCTGCAAACTTCCCTGCAAAGGAGCTCAGCAGCACACCCTCTGCAAGCCAAACCTGAAAGTGACTATGGCCTGACCAGTAGCTATGTGATGGCTTATGAGACATCCAGAGTAAGAGGACCCAGCTAAGCTGTATGCATATTCCTGAATCATAAGAATGATGAGAAAGTCGTAGGTTACTGCTCTAAACCACTGAATGTGGGGGTAATTTGTTAGGCAGCAATGGATAGCTAATATCATGCTACTGCAAACCACGTACAGTGACCAGTCCATGTAAGGGAGCCACAACCACTAGCAGGAGAGGCACTGATGGTCTTGCAGTGCATTTGCAGAAAGATGGTGGTGTGAAAGTGGAGGGCAGAGCGAGGGAAGAAGATGGCATTTTCCAAGAAATCACAAACTAAGCAGAAACTAAAAAGAGAAATAGAGCCAAATGCCAACTATTTTATGACATGTGATCATCTCTCTTTTCCATCGTCTCAAAATATTTCACTGGTGCCAAGATGACAGCAATAGCAGGGCCTGTCCTATGTTGTGGAGTTGTCCCTTTTTCCTTGCTCCTGTCCTCCAAGGCAGGGGTCATTCTTTATGGTCCAATTCCATCATGATGTCAGACACAATCATTTGTGAATGCAAGCTGTAGCTTGTAATTATTCTCCATAAAAAGTTGTTGTGCTCAGTGTTTCTTTTCCTGTTGAGATCTTCTGTTCTTTCCAAGTCCTGTTGCCAGGTATTTTCAGTCTTTCTGACCTCTAGCTCTCTTTCTTTCCTTTCACTCCTCTGTGTGTATCTTCAAATTGGTACTTGTATTCTCTGGCTCTTGATCAGAGCTAGAGTGCTGTTGTCGCCTCTCCTTCTGTCTGGTGGTGTCCAGAATCTTGAGGTCATCTATGGTACTCTCTCTGCTGGCTTGAGTGCCCACCCCAAATTTGCAGCAGATTCCAAGAACCAGTGGAGGTACAAATAATTTCAAAGTATTCTAAGATTTCAATGAACAAATCCCTGAGAGCAAAAGGAGCGGAGGCTATCTTAGAGGACAGGTCACAAATTTATCGGATTTTTTCAGAGCCTCAGCAGGTGCAGGTCCCTCCAACCTAACCAAGTTTGCAGAGCTAGCCAGTGTTTGCAGGCTGCTCTCTGAGTATGTTAGGAATCCTTGCTGGCACCGATACTAGGGTGAGAATAGAGCTGTTAACATCATTCCTATGTCAAAAAGAAGACCAAGTAGGAGGATGCAAACATGAAACAAATCAAAGGACTACAATAAACAGGCACTTCTAGAATTGACTGCCCATTTGAAAAGGCCAAGGCATGTCTTTCTAACTTCTGCCAGCTTCAGTGCACCATGAATCAGGACCTTAGTCTAACAGGAACTGCATGGCCACAGAGAACATGGTTTCATGTTATAAAGAAGAAAAATCTATGGTTATTTCATAATAGTCCCAGCTACCTTCTGTAGTACTAGGGCATGGATGGCCAAACATGCCATAGGTAGGGAATGAGAATGGCTAAAATGAAGCTAAATAGCATGAATTCCATTAAAGAAGATAAAGTAGGACAATAACTCCCAAGAACTCACATTAAGTGAGAGAATGACTGCTGTCTTTGCAACCCTTCCTCATTGAAGGTAATCTCAATTTACAGTTGGCCAAACCCCAATCCAAATGAGGATTAGGTTCTTCAATTGCTATTCTCCTACCTCTTGGATACAGAAATTACACCTGCCCTCTGGAGACACTGCATGAGCCACAGGCAGGCCTGAGTCTGGGCCTTCCTCTTCGGTTGCCCTAATCTCTGATTCAGCAGCCACCAATGGTGGTGATTGGTCAGAATAACTCATTAGGCTGGTGATTGGCCATTACCTGCATGCCTGGCAATGGCTGTTTCATATCTACCTGCTTAGTAGTGATTGGTCAGCATTTGACTGCCTGGTAATGATTGGTTAGGACCTACCTGTTCTGTCAAAATCCAATTGTCTGGCACTTGTTGGTCAGCACTTGCCTACTTAGTGGGAACTGGTTGGTATCTGCCTGCCTGGTGGCCAGCACTTGTCTGGTTGACTTGATGGGCTGGTGCTGTCCATGAGCTTGCCTATGAGTTAAGTAAGAGGCTTGGCTTTGGATGGGAAGGGAATATCCATCCTATACTTTACAGTTTCTAGGGCATTTGATCACCTTTTCTTTAAATGTTTAACACAACCCTGAGAGATGCATACCATTAGCCCACTTTTCCACAGGCATTCATGCATTGATGTGATGCAGTTTTGAGAACACCTGCTCTAGGTCCAACCCTCAGGAAGTCTGGGGATAGAGAAGTGAATAAATGTAACTTCCACTCACAAAGAACATGAACTGCAAGAGGGAGTAAGGAGATCATCATACTAGTCGTAATATTAACCAATAGTTTGTGTGTGTCTGCATGCCTAATGCTATCCTAGACACTTTGTGGCTAGTAATTCGGTCCTTATAAAAACCCTGCAATCAGGCCGGGCGTGGTGGCTCACGCCTGTAATCCCAGCACTCGGGAGGCTGAGGCAGGAGGATCGGTGCGAGTTCGAGACCAGCCTGGGCTACAAAAGTGAGCTCAAGGCCAGCCTCAACTGCATAGCGAGACCCTCTCTCCAAAAGACAATAAATAAATAAATAAATAAATAAATAAATAAATAAAAATAAAAACCCTGCAAAATGAATAATCTTATCCACATTTTATAGAAAAGAAGCTGAGATCCAGGAAAGTTAACTAGGTTTCTCAAATTCTCTTAACTGGCAAATTGCAGTGATAAAGATTTGAACCCAAGTAGTCTTGCCTTAAAATGTACACTGTTAAACAGTGTACACTAGCTACCTCCATAATCAATGCCATTGTGACTTGTTAAGAACCAAAGAAATTCCTACCTTGCTATTTAATTAGAAAGAATGAGTAAGACAGAATAAGGGGAAATCTGGGGCAAGAATAAGCTTAAACAAGCCTCTTTCAGAGCCCTAAAGGTCCATATCACTTCTATCTTTAAGGCTTTGTTTTCATTAAAATAAATATGTAAAATAAAAATATCAAGACTTGGATATATTTAAATACTTAAATATAGCAAATGATTTTAATGTATATCCCTCCCATATGCAATGGAGTTGGGCTACTTACAAGAAAATCCCAAGATTCTAAAAACAAATGCGTTCACTATGTTTTTCAGATGGTGGGGTGGGGGGGGGCTGGCAACAAGACTAGAATCTCTTATAGGAAGGCTTCAACCTCTGTCCACTTGTTGATGCATCTCTTTGGTCAGATGAGAGTTTTCCCTTGGAGATAAGGCCAAACATGTAAATTGGTTACCCTCTGTCATTGAAGGTCTAGGAGCCAGAATCCTCCAGGTCTCCTGTGACTGGCCTTAAACTTCATCAGTTGAAGTGCAGACAACAGCACAGTGATTGTAAAGGACTTTCTACTGCAAGGTTGCCTGGATTCTAGTTGTAATTCTGTGGCCTACTAGTTGTGTGACATTTGGAAAATCATTTAAATGATCCTTATCTCAGTTTCCTCATCCATAAAACAAACCCACTAATAGTACCTTCCTCTTAAGTTTGCTTGAGTATTCAGTATATGCATACTAAAAGGCAACTCATTTCTTTTCTTTTTATGTATCTAGGATAAGGTCTATAGGGTCTCACTATATAGATCAGACTTATAGTGATTCTTCTGTTTTCAGCCTCCCAAGTGCTGTTATTACAGGTATGTGCCACCATGCCCAGTCTCAATCCCTGTCTCAGCATGCCGCGGGGGTGGGGCCAGCACTGCATGCTGGAGATCAAACCCCTGCCACTGTGCTCTGCCTAAGCAGGCACTTTAGTTACCTGAGCTATCTGGCTGGCCCAAGACAATTCATTTCTTAAAAATCAGTTAACCACCTTGTGCTAGGCTCCATGCATGGTACTAGGAAGGACAAAGATGAGTAAGATGGGAAACAGGAGAGCCCAGGCACAGCCACACAGTCCAGTATGGAAACTGCAGAGCAGCTAGCCCAATCCTTACCTGGCTATTTGTCAAATGGCAGAGTTTGGGCTCTAGCCTTGACAGTTGGCAACCTGGAAAAAGGCAGCCAGAAAAGAACGCACAGCAGTCATGGAGTAGAGTAGGGCCTCCACACCACATGACATTCCATGTCACCCTTGCCTTGTTTGTGAGATGCTCTGACTCTTCCCTCCCTAGTACCAAAAGCCTGATGCTTTGGCTTACAAACTATATTTATGCCTTAAAATCATGTACACTCCCATATTCCTCCATGGAAATTAAATTTTACTTAGTGAAGCTTCAAAGTCACACTTTTTATCAATTGCAGGAAATTTGGAGGAAAAACATGAGAAAATAAAAATCACCCATCACCCCACCACCCAGAGGCAACCACTGTTCACTTCCTCCAAATCCTTTCTATATACATTTTTAACACAGTTGAGATCATACTGTATAATCAATTTTGTATCTTGCCTTTCAGAAATGTGAATTTAAAAGTCAAGCACCCAAGAACCCCAGCTATCTCATCAACACTTCAGATGCCTCAGAAATGCATTGGAATTTTAAAAAATTGATTCTACAAATCCCCCCACTTCCCTTCTGACCACGTGGGGTTCACAGCAGAATACACACGATATAGACACATCCCCTGAAGTGTAATAGATTTGAATTGCACACAAGTTGGTGAATGAATGTCTAAATAATTAGAAGATTAATTAATTTAAAATATAGAAGGATGAGAGAAATTTGAAGCCACAGATTCAACAGAAGTCTGCAAGCACATCTTGCTAATGAAACACAGAGAGGTGAAAGACACAGGTACCTGGGATGGTTACAGTGCCAGTTGCTCTCACCTGATGTGTCAGACTCTTTCTGTCAACCTGACTGCCTGCTCCTTGTGGTCAGAGGCCTCCTCACATCTTGAGTACTGTTGTTAAGAGGTTAAGTACACAGTTGCCAAAGCCAGGCAACCTAGGTTCAAGCTCAAGCTCTGCTGCTTCTTAACTGTTTGAGCATAGTTAAATTATTTCATCTCTCTGGACCTCAATCTTCTCACTGTAAACAGGGATGGTGCTAATATTCCCTATTTCATAGTGTTATTGTAAGAATTATTTCAGTGTAAAATATTCCAAATACACAGTGAAATCTAAGTAAGTGTTAATTGTTACTAGCTGGGAAAACATGTCTTAGAAAAGTGACTTTTTCATACTCTTTGCGATTATAGTACAAAAAATTACATTATGATTCAGCACCTTGAAACAAATCTGCATAGATATATACATATATATATATATGAACATATATACAAACACATGTTTATTTAACTAAATTCTGCCTATCATTCACATGATGTAGCCATATTTTCTATTTTATTTCACTTTTTTATTATTATCTAAAGGGAATATAAGATAGTAAAAAAAAAAAAAAAAAAAAGAAAGAAAGAAAGAAAAGAAACAGAGAAAGAAACAAATTTCACCAAACAAAGCAGTAGGAATTCAGCAACGGTTGCTGTATTACATAATGTTATCTTCAAATTAGTTGTTCAGATTACCAGATACAAGCCTGAAAAATTGGTTTAAAAAACAATTATAAGAAATTAAAAAGGACAAGAAAAAAAAAAATTAAGCTCAACTGCTCCCTTCTGTAGAACAACAGAAGTCAACAGTACAATTATCCAAGTCATCCTACATATACACATAAACATACCTATTCTCCCCTCCTGTCCTTTTCCTCATCCCAGTTTTTCCTTCCCTTTATTTAGCTTTTAAAAAGTACTAGTTGTTAAGAAAAAAAAGTAATATTGATTGAATGTGTTAATGTTTAATGTTTGATCAATCTTATATACCTATATCTATTCATCTAAACTGATCTGATGATGACAATATGTAATATAACCATTGTTAAATTTAAACAATAAAAATATTAAATCATGAAAAAAAAGTACTAGTTGCAACTCACTAAACTGGTTTCACAACTTGCTTCAGTTCTAAATCAGAAGTCTAAAAAACACTCGCCTAAAAGAAATCATACATATTTTGGTATAAAAAAAAGCCCGGAATGAGCCTTCGCTCTGCCGATCATTTCCGCGTAACCGCAGGTAGTTTCCTCTTCTGTTAAATGAAGATTGTGCCTGTCTGTAACGCGGCCCAAGACCTGGTACTTAGTAGGTATTCAGTAAGCTGCAGCATTTGTTATTTATCTGCTTTGTTATGCAAACAGGACTCGGAGACCGTCTCGCCTCCATTACCAATGCCTGGGGGACCTCTAAATGCAATTACCAGGAGGCTTTGTTTCAGGAGTTGGGATTGAAGCCGCTTCCGAGGTCTGTGATACCCTTCACTTAACGGCGTGCTATTTGGATTTGATTTTTTAAAGTACTTCCTTTATTTTAATTTAGATCCTAGGGACCTAGAAAGTACACCGCTGCTTTTTTTCCCAATAAAAATCAGAGCAGCAATAAGCATATTGCATTTGAAATGGTGAAGCTGGGCGCGCCCCCAAAGGACACCACATTAGGACTTGGCTCACTCCCAGACTCTGCTGGAGGACCGACGTCCCTGGAGGAAGCCGGAAGTCCTGCGTCGGGCTCCCGGGGATGATTGCCTGAAAGAAATCTTGGCTTTAACCAACTCTTTAATGACTGGGCCGATGAGACATGAAGGAGAGAGAGAAATTGTATGAGGTGTACAGTGTATGAATGGCGAGCAGGACCTGGTCCCCTGCAGCTCACCCCCACGCGGGATCCCCGGGCAAGAACCACTTTCTTAGTTCTCCGAACCTGACCATAGTGGAGTGCTTCTTCAGTCCTCAGGCCTCAGTTACCTGAGTTATTTTAATTCCTAGTCATGTTCAAGACTGCTATGCTTACAAAAACAATTTCAGTGGTTAAAAAATAATGTAAAGATGTATATAGCATGTGCTAAACGACAGGCACCATTTACCTATTCACTAATATAATATCCACAGTCTTATCAGAAAGATGTTATTATCATCATCCTCATTTTAAGGTGTTTTTTTTTTTTTTTTAATCTGAGGCAAAAGGATGTTAGTAAATATCCGTGCCCCTGGGAGGTGACCTGGCTGAGACTTGGCACAGGAAGCCTGGCTGCAGAGTCCCTGCTGGCAGGAGATGATGTGCATAGCCAGCCTTTCTGCTGGGCTTCAAGCTCTTCATACGTGTTAGCTGTTTAATCTTGCCAACAACCCGATGAGATCCGTGTTGCAACTGTACCCCATTTCTTGGGATAAGAACCTGAGGTCTCAGGCTAAAAGACTATATGGCATTTTACCTGTGCCCAGAGCTCTCTCTTCTGGAAGTTTCAAGGACAGAGAAATGGAGAGGATTCTGTTTGTCAGTGGTGCCCTCCTGTGTAGGAGAGAGGTGATGGCTGGTGACCCATTCATCAAACATTTTCTAAAGATTGTGCCAGGCACAAGACCAATGTCTGGGGATTTAAAGGTGCACAAAACTCCTGCCTTCAATCAGGTTACACCCCAGGAACACAAAGACTGATAGCTATAGCTCAATCAGACATGATGTTCAGGGATTTCCACAGGTAAAAATCCTTATGTCCTAACACTGAGGTTGATTTTATCACCCCATCTGGTAAACTGAAGTCAAAGATGATAAAACCAGGATTTAACCTAGTTTGGCCTGATTCCAAAGCCCATGTTCTCAACCACTAAATCATACCCAGTCCTCTCTCCAGGATGTAGAACCTAAGTATGTCTTAGAGTTTTTACACCAATGTTCAGTTCACTATTCTCCACTGTGAAGTAGCCTGTGATTAAACTCCACTCTTGACCCCAAGGCTCCGTAGTCTAAACTAGTCTGGATGACATCCTTGCTTCGTATGGTTATTGGTTCACAAGTCAGATTTCAGCCAATTGGAACAAGGTGCATATGCACACAGAAGTTGGTTTAAAGTAATCAAATCAGAGAGAAGCTCTGAACTCTCTTGTGGTCAGTGTAAGGAGAGTCAGTCTTTATTTCCTCAGCTGAAAGGTAAGTAAAACAGCATGTGAAGCCTTGGTCATATTGGCAGCCATCTGGCCTCAGGAAGAAAGCTAGACTGAGGAAGGCTCCAACTCAGAAGCATACAAAGGTGAGAAAAGAGCTGAACATCCCAGGTAATGCCCCAGACCCTGTTCCTGAGGCTTATACAGTTTATCCCTCAGTTTATTGTGAGTCCAGGACTCCTCTTCCATGTTTTGATCAGTTTGTCTACTTGCAAATGAGGACATCCTAACGTACATATAAGGTGTTTGGAAGAGATTGTGAATTATGAGACTTATGGTTATCATCCTAAACTTACCTATTTGCAAGTAAATGTGACCAAGCTACCAAACAACTGGCATATCACGGTAACCTTACTGTCTGTTCCCCTCTCTGCCCTCCTATCTCCTCCCATTTCCTCAGTGTTTACTTACATGACATTTACAGATTCCCTAATAAAATTCTTCTTAAAAATTTAAATTCTCCAAGCCAGAAAATGCATGAAAACATTTGACATTAATTTTACAATTAAAATGTATATATCACCATAACTTTGTGCATGTTAGTAAGAAAACAGAAAGTACCATCTCCACAGAAAAGAAGTGAGCTAACTGTAGAAGCAAGCACTGATTAAACTAGAAGAAAGAAAAATCTATACCAACATTGTGATACTACTTATCAGATAGCAAAGAATAGAAAAAATGCTAATATTCAGGGTTGGAGAGGATTTAGGACAATTTACACTCATATCCTCCTAATTTTTTTTTTTTTTTTTTTTTTTTTTTTTTTTGTCCCTCCTAAATTTTTAATTAATTAAATAGTAATCAATACCTTGTTCTCTGGGGGACAATCTGTATAACCAGAGTCACCTTCTTCATGAAATTTAGTCTAAAGAAACAATCTGGATAGTATGCAAGGATGTATATTCAAGACTTTTCACTGAATTTCTTTCAGTAATAATGAAAATCATAATCAGAATATTCAACTGTAGGTGATTGGTAAAATAAATTGTGGCAGTCTATATAAGGGAGTTTCATGAAGCTATTTAAAAAGACTATATACATAGATATATTTTTAAAAAAATGAGTGACATGCTGTTTATACTGTTATAAAGGCAGTTTACAAAACAAAAAATATTATGTATGCAATGTACATAAATGTAGATATGGTAAAATAAATTTTATCTGTGAGCTTAAAATTAGAAGCATTTAAAAACTGAGAACATGATTCTAAAAGGGCACATCATGATTACTTTAAAGGTTTCTACTCCTATAATAGTAAATGCACTGGTTGCTGTGGTGTATGCACCCTGATGCCAATGGCCTATAGCAAACTTGCTTGAACAGGGTGGGGTGGGTCACAGGGAGACGGAGAGTGACCTTGTCAGAGACAGTTTTGTGCTGTGCGAATCCTGTCATGTAGGAGTGTGGTCCTGACCACCCTGAAGATGCTCCGGATGAGAAGAAGGAAAAGAAACTGCAGCAGGAAGAGGGAAAGGGCAGCAAGACCGAGGACCTAGGGAGCCTTGCCACATCCTGCAATTGCCCCTCAAGCTCTTAGCAGTAGCAGCAGCCCTCAGGAGGGAGGCTGAGATGGGAGGGCTGCTGGAGCTCAGGAGTTCAAGACCAGCCAGGGTGACTCAGCAGACCCTGTCTCAGAAAGCAGAAGAAAATAAAACAAGTGCTGGTGATAAATGATTTTTAAAACTCCATGTATAGATCAGGAAAGATTTCTTGGTAATTAAAAACTTAATTTACATTAATTTACCAATGTTATTTTTTTTAAATTTATTTATTGTTTCAGAACCTTTGTTTGTTTATTCACTCATTTTTATGGCCTGCTCAGCCCACCATGAGGGCAGGGCTGGTGCAGCATGTGGTTCCGGGGATCGAACTGCAGTCCCTGAAGCCGCCCAAGCTTTCCCAAGCAGGCGCTTTAGACCACTGAGCCATCCCGCCGGGCCCCTACCAATGCTATTTTTAACATTTTGCTAATTTTGATTTATGTGTGAAAATTTATAAAGAAAATGTAGTATTGTACTCATGCCATTAAATATATAGGTTTCCTGTACAATTTTTCTATTTTTAAAGAGACATTTTTGGACACATTGAAAGTGATGACACTTGTAAGCTATACCTTCAGATATTCACAGGTTAATATAAAAATTTTTATATTTCATTATTTCTTACCACATCCTAATAGCATAGCTTCTGTCCTACTGTATTTTTCTAGCTCTTTTCTTCTTTGAAGAATCTAAATTCCAGAAATATTGTTAATATAAAATAAGTCAGAAATTGAATTATATGAGTGTATAATCTGTGTGTGTGTGTGTGTGTGTGTGTGTGTGTGTGTGTGTGTGTGTAAAAATGTTAGCAGTGGTTGTTGGTAGCTGATCAAATTATGGGTAACTTAAATTATTTTTTCTTTTCTTGACTTGTCAGTGTTTTCTAGTATTTTTTATACTAGGCACCTTAGTAGTATAAATTTTGATCAACAAACTCAGCTATTTAAGAAATGATACATGCTTAATTTAACTCCTCTTTATAGTCCTTCTATGTGTGGCAGAAGTACAGTCTATGCAAACCAGAGTCCCTGTCCCTGGGGGCTATCAGAACAAGTGTTAAGATCCTGGTAGGTGGCCTGTGTCCACTGTGACTACCACACCAGCAGCTCTCCCTGCCCTTTGCCTGCATCACATTTCCTGGCAGAACCGGCTCCCTGCTGAGTCTCCCACAATGCCTTGCTGGACCCAGCAAACCCTGTGAAGCCTTCTGAGGTCCCTCCGCCTATCCTGTTCCCCCAGCATCCTCTTGCCTGCTAGCCTGCACCATGTAGGACACTGGGCAGTACCCTCCTCCTCCCAGCCCTGTACAGAGCTGGGGGCAGAGATAGCCTCTCATGTCTTGACTCCACCATGGCCATCAGAAGTGGCCCTCACCCCTGCCAACCTCAGTGTGGTCTGGGTGGGATGAGGAGCAAGGGGTCAAGTTACTTTAGTCCCTCCATTATGCAGTGCTTTGGCCTTTGTTCTGTTCCACTTGCTCTTCTTCTAGCCAGAAAATTTTATTGAGTTCTAGAGCAGTATACACAGGAATCATCACACACACATACGCATACACACACACACACACACACACACACACACACACACAACAACAACAACAACAGAAATGCTGAGTATGATCAGCCACATGCATATGCTCCTTTTTTTCTTTTTTATTAGTATTTGTCTGCTATACATAACAATTACATTAACCTTGAAGAGCTGGCACATTGACTTAGCACATCATAATAACTTTACTGCTCCTGCCCTTTCCTGACTTCCCATCTCCTCCTATCCTCAGACCCTCCTTGCCATTTCCTCCAGGTTTACTTCCTTGTTTCTTGGATCTATCTTTTATTTTGCTCCTTAAAATATTTATATTTTGGATTTTCTTGTAAGAGAAACTATGTGATGTTTGATCTTCCACATCTGGTTAATTCCACTTAGCATTATGCCATAAAAGTAAATCAATTTTCCTACAATGACTCAAATCTTTCCTTCTTTATGACTGAATAGTACTCCATTGTGTGTATGTACCTCATTTTGTTTACATATTCTTCCAAATTTTATTTTGTTTTCATGGGCAAGAACGCAGGAATTTGACTCTTTTGTTCTCTGGTTATGCTGATTCCCATACCCTAGACGCACATATTTAGATATTTGAGTAAATCAACACACACATACACACACACACATACATGCACACAACAGTTCCCTCACGTTCTCTTTTTCTCATGCACATTTCTTTTGAGACTCAAGGAAAACAATGAACATGGGAAATCGCTCATTACTATATGTGCTAGGTACTGGGTAATGCTCATGGCATTTTTATCTGTATTTGTTCAGCAGAATCTCCAAACATCACTTAAAGCAGCTGCTGCTTATTCTCAGACGAGGGTCTGTGCCTCTCCAGCTGCTGTTAAGTTTAACTTGTAGGCAAGAACTGATGCTGGTGAAGACACAATGTCTTTTTGGAGGTTTCTCAGCTATGGCTCAGTATGTTCAAACCTGAGACTGGAAGACAGGCCTTCAGAGTCCAAAATCCCATCATTTTTCTGTGCATCTCTGCTTTTTGAGATTGACTTTGCAAACCAAGCTCTATGCAAAATTACCAGTCACTTCCACACAGGATGTCTGCGAGCGCTTTGCTCTGATTTGTGAGTCTAATCCGGAGTGGGACTGTCGTTGCTTCAGATGCTTATGAGACACAGTTGTCAGGTCCGGCTCTCAGCTTCCAAACGATTAACTGCTCAAGTACAAGACAGGGAAAGAGAGGCGCAGCGGCTGCAGCCAATGAGGAAATCCCCAGCGGGGTGCTTCTCTGCTGTGGAGTGCAGAAGGTGTCAGCTTTCCAGATGTGGGTTCTCAGGTGCTCTCGGGCTGTATTCATGCAAGCTTCCAGTGTGCTGTGCCGGGAACACACCACAGTCCTGTTCTCCTCCATCACTGGATTCTACATTCTCTCTGGGCTCTGCCCTTCCACAAGGGCTCAAGCAGCTGCACCCCTGAAGGAGCTACGAGCTCCACAGGGAGACAGATGGAAGCCATGTCATAGGACGAATAGGAAAGCGTCAAAATCAGGACTCTGACCATCAGAAAAGGATAGAGCTCAGAGGATGTGGTCTCTCTTCTCACAGTTCTAAAGAGTGTCATGGGAAAGGGTGAGAAGACTTGCTGTGTGGGTCTATCGTGGTTTCTATCAAGATGTCCCCTTAACACCTCATAGCATCCTAGGCAGGATCTTTGGATAGTGATTGGTTTTAGGAGCATCAGAGCTGACTTGCTGATAGGAGATGGGGCTGGTCAGAAGAGGAGGGAGACTGTGGGCACAATCCAGAAGGCTGTGTCTTCCTTTTCAGCTTCTCCCTTACCTCCCTCTGTCTCTGTCTATCTCTCCCTGTCTCTCTCCATCTCTCTCTGTCTCTGTGTCCCTGTCTCTGTCTGTCTGTCTGTCTGTCTCTCTCTGCCTGTCTCTCCCACCCTCCCTCCCTCCTTCCCTCTCTCCCTCCCTCCCTTCCTCCTTGCCAGGAGGTGAACAGCAGCTTTCTCTGCCCAGGCCCTTCCACCATGCAAAGACTGAGTCTTCAAAAGCATGAGCCAAATAAATCTCTCCTACAAGTTGCAGGTGTCAGGTATTTTTGTCTGCATGACCAAGAAAGTAACTAAGAGAGTCTAAAAGAACAAACCTAAAATGAACTTGAGAGAGAAAACTCAAGTAAGACATGAAGAGCGCAAACTCAGCAGACAACCTGGGTTTGAGCCACCACTGAGCTGTTACCCAGCTCCCTGGGAAGCATGCGCTTCCTTGTCTGTGAAACTGGGACATGATAGCAACTACCTCAAACAGTTCTTGGGGAAACGTCAAGTGAAAGCACCTGGTATACAGAAGAGTTCTATAAATGCTGTTGGCAGTGTCAGTTATTGTCATGGTGGTACTCTTGCTTTTATTGCCAGGGCTATTTAGCAGTGGGTTGTTCTTTCTTAAGTGGTAGCTGATGCCCCAACCTCACACATGTGGAAGCAGGGGCTCTAGTGCCAGAGGCACTTGGTGGGCACCACAAGATTGGTTCAAGCTTTATACATCAGGGAGAGCTAAAGAATCCATGGGCCCTGCAATGTCTCTTTCTGCTTTGAGCTAGAAGTACCTCCCCAGGAACACACCTTATCCCCATGCCCAAGCCCTCCTTTTCTGGGGTCTGGAGAGCAACCCCATTCCCCTGACACTTATGTTTCCAAAGAGAATCACTAAGCCAGTGTTCGGAAAGAACATGGCCTTGGTGTAGCCCAGATGGGCAGAGGCTGCTCATTCCTTGCCAGCGACCCCCAAAGGGGGTGACAGTGACGTGCTCAGTTATGGCCATCGCTCCACCCATGTGAGGTGTGACAAGCAGTAAACACCTTGGAGTGTGCTAGAGCAAATGCAGACAGCAAGCAGCAAAGGAAATGGCCTGGCTGCTGCAGTGCTTGCTGGCACGGACGCATCTGCTCTGCGTACATGCAGAAGGCTCAGGATTCAGCACAAGCCTGATGTGACAGATGCTCTCTGTATGACCTTGGGAGGGTGGGTTACCAGAGAGAGGAGATGGGGTGGGCGCAACAGTGTCCCTTGAGCAGGAGAGACCAGAAGGCCCTGTGCATTCTGGACCAGGCTTATAGGTCTGCCCAGCCAGTCCTCACACACGCAAATAGCAGGCCTAGTGAGGCAATTGCAGGAAGTCAGTCTAATTGGGTGTGCAGAGAGGATCTTGATGAAGAGACATGGCTCACAGCAGCCTTCTCGGGGCTCATCACAAACAAAATGCAACTGGCTGCGCATCTGTAGGAGCCTGGGGACTTTACGGAAGAAAGGCTTCTCACTTTATCAGGGTCACTTGTGCACAGGTGTGAGATTCACCCAGGACAATTTCAAAGTCTTCCAAGAGACCCTGCATCTATGGTGATAAGCAAACTAACAGCAATAATACTTTGCTCATTAATAAATTAACTAGTTCATTAATTAAATGATATTTTGCTGATTACCTAGTGTGATGGTTAATTTTATGTGTCAACTTGACTGGGCCGCAGGGTGTCTAGACATTTGGTAAAATGTTATTCTGAGTGTGTCTATGAGGCTGTTTCTGGATGCAATTAACATTTGAATTGATAGACTGAGTAAAGCAAATGGACCTTCCTAATGCGGGTGGAACTTGTCCAATTACTTTAAGACATGAATGGAACAAAAAAGGCCGATTAAGAGGGAACTTTGCCTCCACGGTCTGAGTTACAAACTGCTGCAGACTGGATCTTACACCATCAGTTTTCCTGGTCTTTATAATAAGTCTTTTAATATGGACACACATATGTATATACCTTATTCTGTTTCTCTGCAAAACCCTAGCATACCTATTATGTATCAGATGCTATATTCTGAGCTCAAATAGCTTTAATCAGCAACCCCTTTAGCAGCAGATATCAGTGAATAAATAGGTGAACACCTCATAGTAATGACAGAAGTTGCTTCTGAGCACATATGAGGCTTCCAGAAAGAACTTTGGAAAGAACTTTGAGGGACTAGAGTACAACAGGATGGAGATGCTAAAGAAAGAGACAAAAGCCGGAGTCATTAATTGCTCTTAGTACCAGTGCACCTAAAACTTATCACCTGGAAAAACACGCGTGTGTGTGTGTGTGTGTGTGTGTGTGTGTGTGTCTGCTGCATAAAACTGAACCCTGACAATCAGCTGCAAGATTTTGTGAATCAGCCCCAGCACTACACTTTGACTTTCAGGGAATGAAAACTACAGGCTTGGATTTTCAGTGAAAGAGAAGAAAATATGTTGGTGTGCTATGTCTATAAATTCTTGTCTTTCTCATGAGCACAGAACGTGTGTAGGTAGGTTTACACAGATATGTGCAGGGTTTTAGTTCTCTTTAGGGGTTAAACCTCTAGTCCAAATTATCCTGGGTTTCAGACCTAGTGAGTCCTAGGATTTGTGTGACCCGTGAAACACAGCCAGTGTTGGGAGAATATTGTTCCAGTTACTAAGAGCCCACTGCAAACAAGATTGAGCAGGACTCCTCAGGTGGGTGCAGGCTTATTTCTTTTGGATGAGTATGCCTTGTTCTCAATGGGTCCACCTGGAATTGGCCTGGGCTCAGAGCCAGCCTACAGGGGTGGGTGGACCCCCAAGGCCCATAAGGGAGGCAGGAGGTCAGGGTTTCCCATGTGCACAGTCATCACGGAGGCTGCTGTCCTGTTTTCATTCAGTCCAAAGCACTGAGGGTCCTCAAGCTTGATTTCTCAGGGCCTTTTCCTGTTCTTTATCCTTTGTCCTCAGCTGGCTTCTGGGGCCATCTATGGACTTTATTCCTCAAACACTGACCTTGAGCCTATTGTAGACCAGGAATTGGATTAGGCTTGAAGAACTGAGACATAACGAGGCATAAGACCTTTACACAGAACTCTGAAATCATAAGGAACTAAAAAGACAGAGAACTGAGGATTCAGTACTAACCCACATCTGTTTATATGTTACTACTTCCTGGAGTCGGATATGTGAAGTAATCATTAACCCTTTTCTGGCCTTCCATAAGTCAGTTTGCAAACCAACTGAGAAGGCATCAATGAATATCAAAATGCTACCTTTGAAGGTGATCTAAAGAGCATGACTTTAGAACTATGGCCACTGTGGAGAATGGACTGACCACAGTGTAACTCTTTCCATTGTGAAGCCTGCCCTGAGACACTTAACACTTGGTTCTGGGTCCTGAATGCAACCTCTCTGAAAGTGGGCCCATGAAAATACAGAGAAAGTAGAGCTGAGTATTCCATTCCTCTTCTGAAACTTGCCCATCAACTCTCCTTTGGGGTGTGATTACTGAATTGTATAAGGGTCATAGCATGACTTGTACTGTAGTTTCTGCACATAAGAGCATAGGACAAGGGAAGGGAGGTTCCTTCCAGCATTGTGTATGAGTCTGGTTTTAGGCTGCTGACTAGAAGAAGATGAACTTATGATAGATAGGTACCTAGTTGCTATGGAGACCATGGCAAAAACAGCCCTGGACCTGGTATCCAGATGCCTAAGTTTAAATCTTGATTCTACCACATACTAACCAAGAAAATTTGAGCAAATCTTCTCACCTTTCCAGGATTTGGGTCTGTTTTCTGAGCAGTACACATACTGATGTCCAAGGTTCTGTAGAAGGTCACTGGAAGGACAAAACTGAGCTTGTTGGGAGCAGATGGGGCACATTTTGTACACTTAGCCCTGGAGCTGTTCTTCCTGAGAGAAGTACAATACAGGCTAAGCTGGCCATTGACTTGAGGCTCGGTATCACTAAATTAAAAGAAGTAGCTTCTAACCACAAGACCTATTGGATCTCTGTTTTATAATGGACCCATTATAAGCCTGCAGGGCTTGCACTGCAGATTCTCCAACTTTGCAACAATCTTTCTGTTTCTGGGCAACTCAGGAAAGGTCTTATACCAGGGTAAAGCACTTTCTGTCTCTGTCTTCTGGGCTCTTATGCCACTGTGCAACACACGCACACACACAGCACAGAATCCATCTTAACTATAATGGCTTAGTTGTTTTTCAAGTACAGAGGGAATTTATAAACAATTTCTTAGAAGTTAAAGGAGAGAGAGGGAAAAAAAGATCTTGTATCCTCCTCAGAATGGATTTTTGAAAAATCTGAGTCAAGCTTTCCCTTCCCCTGAGATCTGATTATGATTTCTCTCTTTTCCTGTCTACCATTTCATGTGTATTAAATGCCCGGTGTGGAGCTACCTGGCACTGCCTGCTGCATTCTGACTGTCCTTCCAGGCTTACAGTGAACCGTATCTCTTGGCTCCTTGTGGCTGGATGCAGCCAGGTGACCAGCTCTGGTCACTGAGTTGCCAGCGGAGGTGACACGTGTTGCTCCTGGACCTGCCCTTGGTTGTCACTGTAGGGCCCCTGAGGCCACCCTCTCCCACTGCACGGTGACTGCTAGTGTCTGAGATGGTGTCTGCTCCACCAGGTATCTTGTGAGCGGACATGGAACACAGTTTCCTGCTGACCTATGAACAGCTTGAACCTTAACAAGAAGTAACCTTTCCTGTCCTAAGACATTAGGATGTAAGAGTTGTTTGTTATGCAATGTAACACAGCCTATTTTTCCTGGTACATCCATAATAAATGAAAAACCATATATCGTATTCAAACCAATTATCCTGATGTTGCTTTTATATTGTAGGGAACACAGGCTGACCATAGATGACACCAATTCATGGGAGACCAAGTGTGTCCTAGCTCTGCCACATTCACTTTTGTGGTCTGGTTTAAAGAGAAGCTCATGCTTTCCTGAGAACTGGCTTAGCCTTTGCATTAAACATCAGGCTGCTTCCTCTACCGCATGGCAGGTTTTCATCTCCTCTGAATAATTTTTTAGCAACTTGAGAAACTGCAATCCAAACATATAGTATTTTTGGCTGGAAATTAAAACACGTCACTTTTAAAACATAAGCAGCATGCCCTGAATGTTTATGGTAAAAAGCTCACTCCTGGCCAGACTGCAAAGCTCACATTACCGAGAGAGGCAAACCCTGGAGCATGCTAGCAGTTTGCATCCCAGTTCGTCCTTCCTACACAGTGCAGTGACTGTGACTCATTTCTCCTCCGGCACATGAACTTCCAGGCTTTATGACTCCTTCCTATCAAAGAGTGACTGTCTAGAATTTCTCTTTGCTGTAAGGGGATGGTGGTAGAGATGGGAAGAAAACTTTCTGTCCACTATTCTGCTATTGTGTGGAGCTGAAGATCTTGGTTCAAAGGAAATTTCCAAAAATGCTGCGTGAAAGACTGGAGGGGGTGTGGTTTTGTGTCACATTCATTCATTGATCAATTTGTTAATACCTACAATGAGCAAGTTTCTGTGAAAAGCTTTCAGAGGGACCCTGATACAAAGTCTTGCATGTAACTAAACATTTGAGGCATTTGGTAACACGGGTCATGAAAGAGACACAACACTGTCATGGGAATTTAGGAGAAGGAATTATACCAGATGGTCCAAGAAGGGGAAGGAGAAGACATGAACCTTTTGGGCTCCCTGTTTTCTCCTCTTTACTCCACTCCTTCCACCCTCTCATGAGGAGGCAAGCCACATATGTATTGTGCATGGAAACACTTGAGATGCTAAAGTCAAGCAACTGTTGGGAGAGTTATGTTTCACCCAGAGATGCACTTAATTCCCAAATGAGTGTCAAGGGCCTTCACCTCCTCTATAAAATGGAGGTAGAATAAAAGTACTGACCTCACAGAGTTATTTTGAGAATTAAACGTGATCAGTATGGGGGAAAAAAAGTCCTTTGTCTGGTACACAGTGAGCAGACTGTTCCATAAGGCTGATGTGGGGATTGAGCAAGATAATGAAGTGCTTGGCAAGATGATTCACACACAGATCTCTGTGCATGTGAATGCCACCACCACCACTGCTACCGATGGTGCTGTGGTGGGGGTGGTGACAGCAGAGATGATGAGGATGGCTCTGGCACCACTGACGTAGTTCATGGGGCACAAGAGCAGAAGGTATATTTGTTTTGGTCAGCATACACTTCCAGCGAAATCATGAATGCTCAGGATGCAACAAGTTAAGGAAGTCTTGAGAAGGATGATCCCTACCAGAATTAGCGCACTGAGAAAATACATTTTCAAGGCATTGCTTCTCTATGTGACTTCTTAAAATGTTGGTTGGCGACAAAACCAGAATTCTCTTATCAAAATGAAATCTGTAGAATACAATTTTCAGCTCAAACAATGTGGTTTATACAAAGCGCCACCCTTGCATGTCAGATGAGGAAATACAAAGCTGTTCTATAATGGATATATTGTTTGCACACAAAAAGCCTTATGAATCCATGTTTCATGCCAGGCCTCATTTGGCATCCTCAGTAAAAGGGGAAACCACTCTCTTCTCCAGAGGAAACCCCCAAGGAGACCTCAGCACCATATTTACTGCCTACTTTGTTCCTAACAAAATGTCAGGAGACCACACCCACCTCTTTGTTCCGGAGACTTCAGGCCCCTGGAAGACAAGGCTCTGGATGATTATCACTGATCCTTTTCATTGGACTGAAAGTACTCTGGGCTGCTTCCCTGGGTGATGAAGTCCATACTTCAAACATGCACTGAGAGCTCCACACTGGTGTAGGCACTCAGGGAGTCTGAAGGGATTCAGACTCAGCCTTGACCTTAGAGCACTTGCTGCTTCCTAGTATGAGCGGAAGGGCAAACCCAGGAAGCTGTCACTAGATAGCCACAGAACCAACATCCTTTGCCACACCTTTGCTGCATGTCTACTGTGTTCTAGGAGTGATGCTAAGAAAAGAAGAGAAATCAGTGAGAAGGCACACTTCCTATTTTCAGGAAGGCCGGAGTCCCAGGCCTTTAAACACTCACCAGAATGACAGAACAGCAAATTGAGAACCAGAGAACAGCTTTGGGTCTTAATAGCTCCACAACCCAATATTACAACTAAAATCAGGCCAGTGACTGAAATCATTACTGCTCAGGGGACTTACTGCCTGTTATTCAGCTTTTAGCCACTGCAGACCACTTTGTATTTGGGGACTATGAGCATCCAGCCCTTCCTTCCTTTCAACTCCTTGGGTTCTTATAACAATTCCTGAAGATTTAGCTGGAGAAAGGACAGAAGTCCCAGTAAGGGGTACAGAAGGATTTCATCATTTTTTTCTCTACCCAAGCTTAGCTTTTTGGGAAAGACGTGTCTGAGAGAAGGGCTTCAATCAGATTAATATCAGGAAGAAGACTCTCCCAGGGCAAGCAAACAGTGAGTCCCAAGGCCTGAGGTTGGGATGGGTTCCATGAGTTCAAGTGACTCAGAGTATGGTTGGAATAGTGAAGACAAAAGCAGAGGAGTAGGCTTCAGCCATGAGGAGGCTGTTTGCAGGGAAGTGGGGGCTGCCATCTCATTGTTCAAATAGTGCTTTGGGTAGCTAGGTAGCCAGAAGAATAAAAATGCAAGATGGGAAGCAGGGAAACTAGCTTAGGGGATTATTGCTATTGGAGAGAAGGAGGTGGATTCAGGCTATAGCTTGTAGGTGACAATTGACTGTGCTCATTGATATGAGAGGCAAGGGAAGGGAAAGAAGAATCCAGAGTGATTCCTGGCTTTGCAGATTGAGCAGAGAGCAGTGCTACTTAGTGAGGAACAGTGGTCACTAAGGCATCATGGGGGAGGCCAGGCTTTGGCAAAGAAAAGGATATAGTTTTGTTCTGAGAACTGAAAGCTAGCAGTGTCTCTGAGGCATCCGAGTAGAGACACTTACCAGGGATTCATTATATAATTCTATGAGCTGGTGCACAGACAGGACTGGAGATGCACATTTTGAAGTTTTTAGCATACAGGTGATATTTAGAGCCAAGGAATAGATCAAGGTCACTTTAGGAGAGAGGCAAAGTTCCAAAGACTGAGCCTTGAGGTATTCAGACAAGCAAAATCCTAAATGTATCTTCTCATTCCCCATCCATAGGACCCTGCCCCCTCCACCCGCCCATGGTAGGATAAACTGCAGAGGGAAAAGCCGAACCTCTAAGACCATTTTAACCTAATTTGAATATTGTATGTATATAATTAAAAGCATTTGGCCCCAAAGATTAATAACTTCTTCTATATCTTCTGTTGACAGGCGCTCTGATTTGTTGGGCGGGGCGGGCGGGGTGGGTGCTTTCTGAGTTGATTAACACCTCCACGTTGCTTTGAGCAAAGTGTGGGGCGGCGACAGAAAATGCCACATTGCAGATGCCTGACTCTGGGATGGGACTCTGACTTCACGCCTCCCGATAGAGGCAGAGACTCACTTCTGACGGAGGGAAAGTATTACAAAAATATATATGTAACACATATTCTATTCCTGATTTAGGTCTATAATCTTATGAGCCAGACTGTAATGAATAAAGTTATAATTAGCTGTAGATGAAGAACACGCGGCCGTGTTTTCTAGGGTGCACTTTAGGGCTCCAGTCCAATCTGCACATTTACAAGCTGTGCTATTTGCATCGACTTCTACAGACTCCACTCAGCGACAGAAGAGGCTGCATTATTGATTACAGAGTGTGCATCCTGCTTATCTCCCTACTACACCCTGTGGGGTGTGCAAATGCAGGAAGTGGAAACAGCCAGGAAATCCGGAAAACACTACCCCATCCTCCCAGAATATTCCCTAAATAGTAGCTTTGGTGTTTAATCTATGCCAGAAAACCTCTGGCATCCCCACCCCCTAACAAGATTTATAGGATTGGACTAATTGGATGTAAATTGACATAAATTGCTGAGACATAGGTTGTGGGACCTTAGGCAAGTCACTTCCTTTCTCTGGAACCTGGCTTTCCACGTAGAAAATGCAAGTATGAGTTTGAATATTTCCAGCTTCACTATTCAAGATCTATGCTTTGATCAAAATAAAGCCTGATAGAATTTCACAGCAAACTCCTGCTGGACCAAGATCTACCCATGCTGCCAAGAAGCCCAGCCCCCATACACTTCCTCTCTATATATGATGCAGTATACAAAAGACATAGCTAAATGTCTTTTAGCTGAATATTAGCTCTCCTGTGAAAAAAAAAACCCTGACGTATAGTGTTGGCCAATTTCTGTGGTATAAACACTCTCACCACAGTAGACTGCAGGTGGTCAACATGATGTCACTGAATATGGATTTGGGAGCAGTGTATATATAATCAATTCTTATAAGCCAGCCATCTGAGCAAGTATGGCACTGTATTCATGGTTTGTATTGGGAATAATTTGATAGATAAGTCAGCTCCTCTCTCTTCTGCTTCCTCTGGTCAAAAGACTTTAAGCAGGGGTCAATACCACTGTTGGAGGTTGACTAAAATGGCTTTGGTCTTCTGGAAATTTCCTCCCACATTGTGGTATTGAGATGACTGCTGCTTTAAAGTAAAAGGATCTTAGTCTAAATTCTGGTCTTGACACCAGCTATGTGGCCTCCAGCAAGCAGGGTAACCTCTCTGCGTGAGCATCCCTATTTCACAGATGTGTTAGCCAACTGTGGCTGCCATGACAAAATATACTATGCTGAATGGCTGAAACAATGGAGACAATGGAGATTTGTCTCCTCTCAGTTCCAGAGGCTGGAAAATCTAGGAAGAGAGTGCCAATATGGTAAGTTTATGGGCATTCTTCCTGGGTTGTTGACATTCACCTTGTTGTTTCCTCAAAGGGCATCTAAAGTACTGGTATCCCTTTCTTTTAGACCAAGGCCCTACCCTCCTGACCATTTAACATCAGTCACCTCCTTGTAGAGGAACTAGCTACAATACAGTTACATAGGCTAGGCAGACTAGGGTGTAAGAGCACTGTACAGATTAACTAAGCTAATAGAGGAAACTGGCCTGTTCTATTGCAAGTACCCAGTGTTATACTAGCCATTACTATAGTGTTAGAGTATAATTTACACATTATTCTACATGTTTAAAAAGATATTGACCAGAGCCTGGAGATAGCTCAATGGCATAAGCGCCTGCCTGGCAAGTGTAAGGTCCTGAGTTCTATCCCCCATACCACAAAAAAACTCAAAACAAACAAACAAAAAGATATTGACCAATTTGAGTTTGACCCACAGAGCTAAAGATAAAAAAAAATAATAATAAAATAAATAAAAGAAAAGAACAGTAGCTTTGGAACAAATTGACAAGAATCTATATGCCACTCTGGACCAACAAATGTCCACTCTGACGGACAGCTCAGTTCAGCATCTGCTTAGAAGCTGTGCATTGTACCCTAAACAAATCACTTTAGAGTTAGAATTCTGAAGAGCTACTTCCTGCATTCTACCAGTTTCTTTCCTATTTGTGAATGCATGGCCAGTAACCGAATCAACAGACAGACCCATAGTACTTCTTGCCTCTCTCACCTGTGGTTCCAGAATGCCTCATGCCCCATGCTGACAAATAGACTCTGAATATAACCCTCCCAGTTTTTGAGTGACAGGGTGTCCCAGACAACATCCACGCCTGCTACAATATTTTGTGACTTCCTCCTGACCTATCCACCTCCTCACTCTCCATAAGTCCACTTGAGCTTTAGTAAGGAATGATGTGAGGAAGGAGAAGAGGAAGTTGGAGAAGGAAAGTAAAATAGGAGGGTAAGGAATGCACATTTCTTTAGCATTTCCTAGCGTGCTTTGTGTCCATCTCAATTCTGATAAACTCTCTCATCCAGCCTTAGAAAAGTTCTATGGATGAAGAAACTAACATCCTGGGATTGTCACCAACCCAAAGGCACACAGCTGGTATAGGTAAAGGAGCTGGGATTTGAACTCAGTTCCATGGCTACTCCAAAACTCCTCCAGCTGGTCTTTGCCTATTTGCAGTAATGGGAATAAAAATAAGGTGGCCAAGCTAGCTCTGATTGGTAACAGCTGAACCTACTGCCAGGTGAACCCTAAAGTCTTATTCTAGGCAGCCCAAAGCCATTATTTACCATCATTCCTTAGAAATGTAACCAGTAAAAACAACCAAATTTAAGAATGGGCAGAGAAAAAGAAGAATGGTCAGAGAATTTAAGTAGCCATTTCTCTAAAGGACATATGCAAACAAGCAACAAGCATAGAAAAGATGCTCAACAACTCTTTTATAATAATACTGTCAAGTGAAAACTGTAAAAAATAAATAACTGTAAAAAAGAAAAATGCTTTTTTCATACCAATAGGATGGATCATTGTCACTGTCCAAATGGTTTGGTGGTTCCTCAAAAAGTTAAATACAATTTCTATAAAGCCCATTAATTCTATTTCTAAGGATAGAGCCAAAGGAAAACAAGCACTTAAACACCTGTGTACCAGTGTTTATAAAAGCACCATTTATAGAAGCACTATTTCTACATATATCGATATTTATAAGAGCCAGCTAGATAGCTCAGCAGACTAAGCACCTACTTGGGCAAATATAGGGACCCATGTTCCATCCCCAGCACTACACGTCATGCTGGCCCAGCCTGCATGCATGCTGAGCCAGCCACCAAGACCTGGTATAATGGTGTACACCAGCAATCCCAGTGCTGGGGAGGTTAAAAACAGGAGGATAACTAGGAGTCTGAGTTATACAGTGAGACCCTGCACCAAATACATAAAAGTAAAAGTAAATTTGTATGGAAGCACTATTGTCCTAGCAAAAAATGGAAGTGGCCCAAAGGTTCATTAATATATGAACAGACAAGGTAGCCTAGCTATATATTGGAATATTACTCAGTCACTGAAAGGAATGGAGTGTAGACCCATACTATAAGGTGAGTGAACCTTGAAAATATGCCAAGTGCAAGAAGCCAGGCACAAACAGTCATATGCTATGATTCCACTTATATGAAATATTCAGAAGAGACAAAAGACAAATGGATGGTCACCAGCATCTGGGGTGCGGTGAGGAGTGGAAGTGACTGCTCATGAATGTAGGCCTTGATTGGATGTGATAAAACTATTTTGGCACTTGACGTAGATGGTGGTTGTAGAATATTGTGGCTACAATGGTGTGACTTGATTGTACAGTGCACAGTGATCAATTTGTGTTGAGTTTTATTTCCTTTCTTGGAGTTTTAGTTAATTTTTACAGGAAAATATATATTAACTATCAGGAGCTCAAGCTCCATTCAGCAGTGAAGATTCCAAGGTTCTTTTCTTAATCAATAAGGTCCAGGGAAAGATGGTAAAGAGGACAGCAGGGCTCATAGGGTCAAGGAGCAGCGCTGGGAGGCTGAAAATGGGAGGAAATTTCTATGCTTTTCTGGCAGAGGATGCTTGCTTTGTGCTTATCTCCACTCTGCTTGATTTTCCCAGCAACCTTGGGAAATACTTGACAGGCCTATTATGTTCACTTACAGATGGAGAAACTGAGGCTCAGTATCAGGTTCTAGTTTGGAACCTCAGCTACCTGACTCCACCATCAGCAGTGCCCCAGCTGATCCCCTTACAGCTGCAGCTATCTGCAGAGTGGTCCTGAGCAGGAGACCAGGGTTTCATTGCTCAGCCAACATCAGCCTCACTCAGCCCCCTCCTCCTTGCCCTAGAGCCAACAAGGAAGACATCTGGCCCCCTTACGTGTAGATACTCCTCTCCACAATGCGTGGGATAGCCATTTACTCATCTGAAGAAAGGAACCACCCTTGGGAAGCCCAGCAAGGATCTGGTTAGAACTTTCAGAATAGTTAGTGGTGCCTCTGTCCTTGGTGGTCTGGGGACCTCTGTGGATTTACAGAATCCCTTGACTATATTCACTAGAGTTCTGGGGCCTCCTAAAAGCGGCCCTGCATTCTTGGTGGTGAGCCAGGTGGGCTGACTGATCATGCAGGGTCAGAGGGGAACTCTGTCTTCCAGTCTCAGCTGCCAATCCACATCATCTGCCCTGAGGATCCTTCTCTCCTCATGGGGGCTTGATTTGTCTGCATGGAACGAGGGGGATGTGTTTGCAACTTTAAAATGTCGATGATTCTCTCTCAACACCTTAACATTTGCTGAGGAACTTGGCAACATGATGCGGATATAGGTGTCCTCAAAAGTTGTGCATGAATCAGATCCTCGTTACGAAACCACACTTGTGTAAAACAGGGAACTGCCGTGCCTTGTGAATAACCAGCCTCTCATCCATCATGAACTTGTAGATGTTTATAGAAGTCTGGGAAGGAGAGAAGGAGGAAGAGAAAGAAAGAAGGACTGGAGGATTAGGAATAGAGGTGGGTAGAAGTGGCACTGGGAAGCCAGACATTGTAAGTCTGGGGTTGGCATTTCTGTCCTTACACCTGCTAGCAGCATGACCTTGGACAAGTCACTTGACCTCTCAGCTTCACTTTCTCACCTGTGAATAGGACTTAAATATATGCCAATTAAATAATGTATTGGCACGTAGCAAGCACTCCATAAAATATAAGATATTAAGCAACACAAAAGAATTGTAGGGTGCTCTCTGCAAGACGAGAAGAAAAATCTTGCCTGAATTCCACTAAGCACAGACCAGACATTTTCATCTACATAACTACGGAATTGTAAAAAAGTTGGCCATGGATCTCAGAGATGAAGATCCTTTTTCCTTTGCAAATTTTGGGACATATAGCAAAGAGGCAGACATGGAATCTTCTTTGGATTACTCAGCTTCCAGCTGCTGCTGCTCAGGTTGCTTTGAAATACACCCCAAACCACCCACTGTAAGTCTTGGAAAAGAGCTGTCCTCCACCTGACCCGAGACCCGCAGACACATACCAACTTGCAGAGAGACACACAAAAGCACATGGGCACACCCACCAATGAAGCATCTTCAGCGCTCCCTTGCACACCCTCCTGCATATCCAACGAGGTCTGGACAGTCAAGGTCGACACTTCGCCTTGTGAGAATAAAAGCTGTTACCCTTTCTTTGCTGAATGGACTATTGCAGAGTTATGTTCCTTTGACCTCTTCATGCCCTGGCTGGTCCAGATCCTCTGCTCCCCACTGCCAAAACCCCCTGCATGGTGCTCAGCATAGCTTCTCATCACACACAGTTGTGCATAATTATTTAATTAGTGTCTCCTTCCCAGCCTAGACTTTCTGCTGCTTCAAAGGAGGCAGAACCAAATCTGTTTGGAGCATGCTGCACTCAACACTAAGCCTGGAAAACATTAAGCATTTAATAAATACATGTTGAAATGAATGAGGGAGCACATAACAGTGAGACTTGGACTCAAGACCTCTTCATGGCCTAGTGAGATAGCTCAGTGGACCAAGTGCCTGCTTAGGCAACCACAGAGACCAGGGTTCAGTCTCTGGCACCATCAGTCATGGCAGCCTCACTCAGGGTATGCTGAGCTGTTGGCCAAGACTGGGCATGGCAGTGCACACCTGCAATCCCAGTGCTGGGGAGGCTGAAAATAAAAGGATCACTATGAATCTGAGCTGTGTAGTGAGATCCTATACCAAATACAGAAGAAAAAAAAAAAAAAAAACATCTTCACCTCAGAACTTCCTCCAACCCCTTCCCAGCCCCTTAAACTTGCAAGATGCCCTTACCCAGCCTCTACCCTGCTCTGGCCTCTGCCCTCTAAGAGGTCCAGAATAGCCACTTCCTTCCTCAGCAGTGATGCTTTGGACTTCTCTTCCAAAGAGTGGACAAGAATCCCAGCTTAACCTCCCCCAGCTTCTAGCTGAGGTCTCCAGGTCTGCTGCAAATTAGTATACAACTACTCCCAAGGGGCCCTTCAGCCAGTGACCTTCTCCCCTTTCTTTACCTGCCACCCTCAGCACATTCCCTCCTTTCTTTATTCCCTTGACACTGGCCTCAGAATCCCTTGAACAATATTTACATTTCCACCCTTCCTCAGGAGGCTGCCTCTCTAATAAATAGAACATGTGCTGCTTCTCTCGCCCACCCCCCCAGAACAACACTAGGGATCGTGGGCTGCCCTAGCTTCCTGTCCACTCAGGCCCTGTGGTCCCACCTGCCCCTTCCACACTGCCCTGGCCCTCAGTCATTGTCTGATCCCACTCCCAGGAGCCAGGGCCCATTCTGTGCCCTCCCCCTCATTAACTCAGAGGCCATCATGCTCCAGACACACAACACAGGCAGCTGCCCAGCTTCCCAGCCCCAAGTGGGCCCAAGGGGTTGATTAGCATATTGGGTGGGGGAAGAGGTCTGGAGCCATCCTTTTTCCTATTGACACAGAATAACCTCACCTGGAGCCCCACCCCCCCCCTGCCTCCAGTGACCAAAGCAGCTGAAGAACCCTCTGATTCTCAGCCCCCACCTCCCCAGCCTCCTTTCCATCTTTTTAAAACAGTGCGAAGCAAACACCGAGGGCACTAGGAAGCTCAGCTGCCCATCATCCTCTGCTCCTCATGTCCCGAACTCTGCCTCGCTTAAGGTTGGGGAGGTGGCCTGCACCGAGCAATGTTTGGCTCTGCCTGGAAAGCCACCAGAATGACAAATCTTTGGACAAATTACTGATTTCTCATCTAATTTACATCCAATTAGTGTGAGTGAAATGAATCATGTGGTCAACCCCTCAGGGGAAACATTGAGATAACAAATGCTCAGGGCCTCTTTCCTGAGGAACTGACGGGCCCTGGGGGAGTCTATGATTTACCCCTGGGTCAGAGGCCCCCCCCTTCCCCTAGGCAGGTTATCCAGTCTATAGATCAACCCTGCCCTCTCCTGCAGCCTGGCCAGCCCCACTTGAGGTTAGGCTAGTGAAAAAAAAAAAAAAAAACTGAGTGGGTAAAAACCAGATAACATACTGAGCTGCCCACAGTAAAGATCTGCTTCAGATTTGACTGCAGCAGTGAGGTTTTGGGCCAAGTGCAGGTTCTGGGCTAGCCGCCCTTGTGCTGATTCTCTGCACGCCAGGACCTGCAGAAACAGCCAGGCCCAGGTTCTGGAAATCCCAGCTGGTGCTTCACAGCACGTGTTCTTCACTCCCCCAGCGATGTACCGAAGAGGCTGTCATTCCGATGATCTCCACTTTATAGGAAGGAAAATCGAGGCTCGCCAGGATGTGCTCAGGTGTCCTCAGCCAGCAAGCCCAAGGCCAAGGGTTCTGAACACAGAGAGGAGGGTGTCAGATCCCAAGCACTCAGCCACCGTGCACTGTCCACTATGTCCATTTTACAGAGGAGGAGACTGAAGATCAGGGGGTGACAATGAAACCTCTGCCCAAGGCCCCTGAGGGACCTTTGGCAGACAGGGAAGGTCAAGTCCAGTGCTTTCCCTCAGCGTGCAGCCTGATGCACTCAGGCGTCAGGTTGTGCCCAGAGCTTCGCTGGCAAAGGAGGCTGGATTGCTCGTTCCCATCCCACTACCCAGGAAAGCCAGCAACCCCAACATACACCTTGGTGTGACTGGGCCATTGCACATGTCTTCCCTCATGAAGAGCAGCAGACGGAGTTCAGCACTGTTTTTCTAAAACAAGAAAGATGACTTTCTGCCGCTGCTTGAAGTAGGAAGCCCGGGTGAGTGGCAGGGCGGGGCGGGGGCAAGGGGTTCTTGTCTGAACAGTGCAGTAGCTGCATGTTTAGGATGAGTTTGATCTTCCTGTGTAAACTTGTTTCTAGTCTGCTATTTAAAACCTGGCATATGGATGGGATCTCAGCTCCCAGTACTGGCAGTCCTTAACATTCACAGCGACTAAATAAAAAGGGAATTTTAAAAACCAAATGCAGTTTTACCCCAGAATGAGGCAAAGAGAGAACTACTAAGAAGTTAGCAGCTCCTGAACTTGGGCCCAGCCAACCCTCTAAATGTGGGGGCCTCTGCAATGCAATTCGGGATTAGGAGAAAAGGAGCCTGTGCTTTCTGAGGCTATCATGCAGACCTAGCTTTTGAAACTGAGTCTGGGTCCTGAAGTCAGAGTTAGGGTAAAGAGTACAGACTTCCACAGCCAGCCACCAGGATCTGAAGCCCACCTCTGTCACTCAGGTATCCTTGGAAAAGTTCTTTACCTCTCTGAGCTTCCTTAGCTGGAAACCAGAGCTAAAACAGGACCTAACTCAGAAGGACATTGTAAAGATTATGGGAGTTAATGTTTGCAAAGCATGTGGTATGGTGCTCAGCAGATACTAAGTGTGCAAAAAACAAAAACAACAACAACAACAAACACTGGTTATTATCTTCCCATCTGCTGGGGCAGTGAGCACTGCTTCCCCCACTCTTCAGCGCCTGAGGCTATAGCGGCTGTCACTGGTTATGCAGGAGCAGTGTCTGACCCACCTCTTTCCTAGGGTGAAGGTAGCCCGCAGACCCAGGAATGTGGTGAGCAGAATGTAAAGTGAGGCCTGGAAGAGCAGGAAGCGAGAGAATACTAAAATAGAATCTAGAGAGATGGAGGGGGACCCTGGGGCCAAGTGATTTAGGTTACAAAAGGGTGAGTAGAGCAACAGGACTCCTAGTGGAGCAGCCAGGTTGAATACTCCCTGTAAAAATAGCAATCAGCATGTCTTTCTATGTGCCCCACAAGGCCATAAATGCTTTTCCAAACTTTGGTTGGCTTTTGCTTAAGGCTCCAAATGATTCAGTTCACTGTTTCCACCAGCATAGATCTTGGCACTAGGGCATCCTGTGGCAGAGAAGAAAGAACTGTGCCCAAGGAAAGAGCAGAGATGGCCCTTTGCCCTAAAGTAGACAATCAAGTCACTCATAAAAGTGGGGCCAGCACATTGAGACAGAGGCCTCTAGCCACCCCTCACCACCCCCCCAAAACAAATTGATCCACTAGAACAACCAGCAAGAGCTCACTCCCTGACCACTCCCACAGAGGGCACCGCCACTCCCTAGATGTGTGACCTCAGCTTCCCAACACCACAGGAAGCTCATAAAAGCAACACCAGTAGGGTGCCTGTGAGGATGGAGTGACGCAGCCAGATCTGTACTCAACCCAGAGCTCTCGCCTCTGCAGGAACGAGGGAACAGGTTCAGGGGGTTTGTCTCACTGAGCAGTGCCAGAGGAGATCAGTATCAGAACTTTAATCTGAGCACTGCTTCACCAACCGGGCTGCAAAGGGGCCGCGGGTGTTGCGAGGAGATTTGCCTAGGTGTCCACACAGCGAATCCAGCAATTTGAGGATCAAGCCCCGGGGGTGTCTGGATTATCTTTGACTCACTGGTCCCTAATCATGAAATGTCCCTGCTTCTCTGGGGCTGACTCCCAGCTGCCTGCCATTCCAGGTCCCATTCCCCCAGAGCATCCCTTGGGAGGAAGAACTTTATCCCGACTTGGAGATTTGCCCCAGGCGCCGAGGATGCCTGCTCAGAGCTCCTGCCTCGGAGCCTGCCACCATCAAGACTTATGGCTGGCTCATCTCTCCCCCTCGCTGGGTCTGGCTACATCACTTATCTCCCCGACGCTGACCTGCCAGCAGCTGCAGGAGGCTCTCTCCGGTAAGATTTGATTAATGAGACTCAGCAGCAACAAATCAGTCTTATGGAGCAGCCCTCCCCTCTCCGGGACACACTCTCACAGCAGCGGCTGCATACAAACGGGCCGGCGGGTGTGGGGCAGCTCCCGGGCCTGCCTGCCCGCAGCCCCTGCCTCTGCACCCCACCCAGCGCCAGCTCCAAGAGCCAGAGGGCTGGGCTCAGCCCCCATCAGCAGCAAGCACGTGGCCAAACACAAGCCGGAGGCGCTTGATTCTGTCCTTTATCTTCAAGAGAATAATAGGATCCTCCTATCAGGGTACATAATCACAGCCACCATTTGCGGATTTGCTGCCAGCAAGGCACTGCGTGAGCTTATTTAATCAATAGCCCTACAAAATGTAAATATTACTGTTCCCCTTTTGCAGATGAGGAAACTGAGGTATGGGTAGATGGGTAACTTGCCAAAACTCATGTAGTTAAAAGAGGGGCAAAGGTGGAATTTGAATCTCAGCTTTCTGACTTTTGATTATACTTCATGTGTTTCAAGTTTTGTCTCTTTGGAAATATGATTAATTTGATGACTCTTGTTGGCAAAACGCACATATCTATCCACTCATTGCCAGACAACTTCAGTGTGTGCAGAGGCGCCTACCTACAACTCCACCCACAGTCCTGACAATGCCACTCATTCTCGACAAAACTTAGACCCAACCCCTCCCAGCCTCAGTCTGTCCTTTAAGGAGAAATCATCTGGAGAGTCTTCTGCAAGGAGTGCCCACCTGCAAGAGCCCAGACAGAGCCTATGCTGGGTCAGATGCTGCAACTGAAGTTCTGCTTCCCAATCTCATCTGCGCACTGCCATTTGGAAAGTTCATATGCTGGGAAGGCACGGCTGTTTTCTCTCTCTGAGTTTCCAACCACTATATGTGCATCACCCACCCCACCCTACCCCTTCTCCTTACCCAGACTGTTTTATTGGAACTGTTTGTTTCTCAAGTAGTTACAGGAAGCCCATGGCACACCAAGGTCCATCTGCTTTTTTATGGTATAATCTACGCATCATTCAAGTACATGTCCTTCTAGCCATTGGTGACCCCATGTCACCTTCCTGGAAGACTTCGTGAAGCTGCCCCCGGCTCAGCTGCTCCTTGTCCCCCCCCTCCCACCACTTCTTCTTGCCCCTGGACCACCAGATCTCATCCATGTCTTCTCCTTATAAACCAACAAGACTCTAGGTCTCCCTCATCTGTTCTCCCTTTTACCTTCCCCAAAGCCCTCACATCCCAGAAACATTCATCAGGGATTTGCCAATAGTCGCTTTCTCATCTACTGGGGCAAGAGTCATCTTTGCATATGGATGTTTTGTGATAGATGTTGCATTGATTATGTAAAGTTCTTTTGGGAATCGCCTGGCCATTTCTTGGTCCTTACTGACCAGTTCCACCTCCAGCACACATCTCGGATCTTCTAGATCAGAAGTGCTGAGCCACCTGGGCTAGAAGCTGGAGAGTGAGAGTTTAGCCCCAGCTGTGACAGGGACAAATGGCTTCACCCACCCAAGGTGGATCTACATGGCCCATTCTACTTTAAATGGGCTGGCTGAAGAAAGTTCATTCAAGCTGAATCTGTTTGCTGTTTGGTTAGAAATGACAACAATGGCCTTGGTAATGGTTTTTTATATACTTGTAGCATCAAAGCAAAGCATCCTCCTCCACTGCATCATTCTAGCCTCATAGTGACCTTATGTGGGAAGGGTCACTGTTATACCCACTTTCCAGATAAGGAGAGTAGGGCACAGAGAAGAAACTGGGCCAAGATTATATGGCTTCCACATGGCAATTCTGGCCTGAGAACACAATGGAGTAGACAGCAAGAGTTGGGATTTTTCTCTTACATCATTTTGTCTAAAAGCTCATTTGGGGAGGGGCACATTTACTGTAAGGTTCTCTGAGATGGCCCCCCAAGTTTTAGTATCCCTGAGATGCCCCAGGCTTCAGGCAGCATCACTGTTCTGTGCACTTGTTTCAGGAAGAGGTGTATCTGTTCTATGAGGGATGTTTGGGAAGGGAGGGAAGTGTGTGGGTTTGGTATCTCTGTAGGCTGAGTGTGCAAAGGTGTGAGGAAGAGGGTGTGGGTGAGGATGAGTGTGCAGGGAAAGAGGCACAGAATGTATTGTGGGGGTGTGCTGAGCATGCAGCCGATGGGTGTGAGACTTGAACTGCTTTCCCCACTGCGGACCACCCTGCACTTTGCCTTCAGGGCCCAAAGCCTGTGGGTTCAGTCTCCTAAACTAAGAAGACCAAGTGGCTTATCACTGTAGACCCCCTGAGAATGACTACACCCACTTTAACAAAAATACCAAGCCCCTCTTAAAAATTATGCCCTGCAAGTTTGGAGTGTGCCTCAAGTGTTCAGAGTTGCTCTGGAATCAGTGAGCAGACCCACCGGAAAAGGAAGCCCATCATTTTGTAGGTGCAAGATATGGTCACAGAAAGGTGAGTTGGAACCAGGTCAAAAGTCCCAGGTGACAGAGATGCAGAGAGCAGGGAGCATTATGAAAATTTATGTGGAACTAATAGCTCTCACCTCAGGGTTAAGGGGTTCTGAGGGACTTTGTGGGGACATTAAGGTAGCTTCTAAGGCTGCCAAAGATCTGTGGTCTCAAGAAGAGTGTCTCTGAGTAGGGTCTATGATTCTTGGCCTTCTGAAATCCCTCGCTCTTCCTCTAACCAACCTCCCGCTATTGGGTGGCTGAAGTCCAGAGAGGCCTCATCATTGAGGTGCCAGAAACAAGTCACAGAGACTCAGGGTTCCCTCTCCTTCCCCCATCATGGCCTCTGCACTCACTAGCTTCCAAATGGACCCAGATATTCTGGAAATGACTCCTATACCATTCAAAACATTGATCTGTGGGCGAGAAACAAGGTCAGATTGGTAGGTGTGCAGTTCACTCAAGCCAAAGGACAGCAGAACTCCTCTGCTGTCTGCTCCCAGGCTGGAATTCCCTGGAGTAACTCTGGAGCTTTCCCTAGAACTGCCTGCTCTGGATTTTACCTGAGCTTGGCATACCCATGTGCCAATTAGAATCACACCTCCCATTTAACCAGAAGTACACTTTTCCAGCTTGTTCCTCCGCCAGGCTGGGCTCCAAATGCCTCTTGTGGTTGTTTCCCGAAATCAAATCCAACCTCAAAGCATGAAGATTTGCCATTATTAAAGACGAGCAAAAGCATATGCCCCAGGCTCTGGAGAGAATTTCTAATGAGGATTCCAAAGATCACAGCCGACTCATGAGCTCTTGGAATCCAACGGGCCTTTAATAGTCCTAGAGCCCGCTAATTACCCTCCCTGCACATCCCCGCTGTACCCAGCGCCATGCTTGCGCTGTTCCCATGACAGAGCCTGTGTGATGCAGTGGCAGTGTTTAAAGTCAGTGTAAAAAGGGGGAAACCAGGCATGATCAAACTTGCTCTTACTAATCCCTTAGGAGGGAGACTAACATACCAGCTCTCAGTGAGTCCAACATGACGGGGCACCAGAACAGATCACTTTTCTTTGGATTAAGCAGTAGATGAGGTCGTTGGTTTGATTTGAGGGTCCACACTATGTAAAAGATGTGTGTCCTAGAGTATCAGAATCACCCTCAGGGTGATATTCACGTGAAGAAGGCACAGAAAAACTAAAAGTCCCTGGGGAAACATCAGGCTCCATCTGCCATCTTGTGCTTGTCCCTTGAGTGAAATGGGGAGATCAGAGGGCCCCATTTGATTCTCCATACACAAGCTTTATTTTGTTATTGTTGTCATTGTTATGCTGTGTGCAGGTACATGACTGACTTCAAATACATTCCAGTCTTCCTGGAAAATTCGCCCTCTACATCCCAATGCTTGCGCCCTTCGAGACTGTTCTTGCATTCTAACACCATTTCTTCCAGGAGCACTCTCAGCTCACCTGTGCTGGACCTGGGAGCCTCTACCTAAAAACTCCAGGAGGCTCATTTGACTAATGAATGGCCTGGATTTGTAAGTCAAAGCCCTTTCTTCTATTTAGCCACAGGCTTTCTCTGGATGGAGGTGCCATTCTGCTTGTAAGGAGCACCCAGTTATTGTGGGAGGAGTCCATGCCTCCCAAACCAATGAGAGGACAGCAGACATGCCCTGATGGCTCTTTTCCAGAGGCTACAGGGTATGTGAATAACTGAGGACGCTCTCAAAACCTAAAATAAGCCTATGTGGGTGTCAGCAACTCTATATGCCCCATTACAGGTGACTCTCAGGGCCACCTTTCCCCTTTACCAGGTCCCTCTGATACTGAGATTTCTGTTTTCTTCCAGAATCCTGGTGCCCAGCTCTGACTGCACACCGCTGGCTATGTGCCCCCTCTTTTCTCCTTTGCCACCTACTTCTCTGTGGTCAAGGCTTCTCTCCATGCCTCCAAGGGGATGGGGCTTGTAGATCTAGATATAAATCCTACTTCAGCCTCTTCAGTACTTGCCTGACCACTGACAGATCATTTAACTGCTCTGAGCTTGGTTGCTTCAACTATAAAATCAGGATGATGACGAAGATCTAGGGACATAAGGTTTAATGATGTATGAGTGTGTGGTAGGAGTCCCAGTTCAGATCTCAGCTGAAATTTGGACCAATGTGGATAGCATTTAAAAATGGGTCAGTATAAGGCTCTACTCTTAGATGCTGAATGTATTTACCTGCTGTGTGACTTGGGGAAATTTACCTAATATCTCAGCTTCAGATTCTTTACCAGTAATACAGGGATAAAAATAGTACTGAATCCATGGGGCAGCTTTGTACTAAAAGGAGGTAACTTACATTAACAGCTTAGCACAGTGCCTGGCATTTAATCAGGACTTAAAACTGATCCATTAATTATTGGCAATTATTAATTATGTCGGCGGACTGGTAGGAAATCTAGATTTACACGAGGATGTCTGATTTGCATGGAGTTTTATCTACAGGCTGGAGAAGCAAATAAAAGATTTCTCTTTGCTTCATGGAGCAGCATGGTTCCAAACCCTGCTGAGGAGATGAATGGCAGTTGGAAGGTAGGCGCAGGAGCCACTGTCTGGCACTGGGTTACAATGAGTGGCACTCAATGTCTTAGGGAAGTGGCATTTCCAGGAAATAGAAGACATCTATTTATTGAGCAACTGTTCTGTTCCCAAGTCCTTGCTTGGTGGTAAAGGCTGAATGGTGAACAGGCTCACAGCTGGCTTGTCACAGAGCAGTCTGGTGACACCTCTAGGTCTGCACAATGCAAGCATTCCAAGAGGAGTCTGGGGAAGCAGAGCATCACAGAACAGCCACTGACCTCACAGGAGACACCCAGGGAGTCTCCAGCAATCACAGGTGAGACTGGTTGAGCAGGTGGGAGTACAAGGAAGAGGAGGCTGCTCTGGGAGGGAAACTTGGGGAAATGAAGGATCGCAGTGTGGAGCAGTGCCTATGCAATGCATCCCTACCTCGATGAGGGATGGTGATGTCCTTCACAGGGCCTGGCCGGCCCAGAGCCACCACCTCCCACCAGTAATTCTACACACTCAGCTCTCCCCAGCACACATGTTCTGACACACTGCCCAACACACTCAACACCCACTTAATCAGGCCAGGGCACCCTTCCCTCACAACCCAAAGACCCCAGGACCAGCCTCCTTTGTATGCAGCTCCTGCCAGAAGGTCCACTGACAGTCATTTGGTGAGGATGCCCAAGGCAGCGGAGGCGGCCGGGAGTCAGGCAGAACCAGGAGGAGGCGCTTCCCTGCCCTCTCACTTATCCGCAACAGCACCCTCCTTCCTGCCTCTCCATGCTCCACTGGGTTCTTGGGGTTCAGTCCCACAGCTGTTGCCCTCCTTCCCCAAGCCCTGCCAGCTCCTGCTCCTCCACAGCCTTTGTTATCTCAACTACTTTGAGCGACTCCTCTTTTCTCTCCCTTGACTCCTCTGATGCTAATCTCTCTCCATAAATCATACCCTCTAATCTTTTCATCACCTTTCTCTGATTAAAGCAGCCTCGGGGGTTGGGAGCCCCAGTCCTCAGTGACTAAAGTGCTTTGATGTCCAAAGACAGTCCCCTAGGCTGTGGGAGGGTGGCTGGCTGACTGGCTGGCGGTCAGGCCTCGCCCACCGTGTGCGCAGCCAGCATCTAAGGGACTGTTTTGGAGCTGTCCTGGGCTGCCTGAGCCACCCGCACCTCGAGGATTTCACAGATCTCTTCATGAATATTTCTCACTACATACTAGATGTCATTATTCTATTGAGAATCAATTAGCCCAAATGTTGTTATGACAGCTACAGAAAAATGATATTTTTAGCTTTACTTTATGCTGATCTGTCTCTGCACAGAATTATTGAAAACCTTAAAAGTAATCTAGTGGTGACAGGGGCCTCCGTGGCAAATGGAGGAGCGATTGATCAGGGCCCATGGAATTGTGGGAAGTGCCTGCTCAATGAAACAGGCAGCCCTCAGAAATAACTTTCAGGATGCAAGGCAGAGCAAGACAGGGCAAGGTCCTTAACCTGAGGGAATCCCAGTGTCTCCATCTGTAAGATGGTACACACAGCCACTCCTACCTTCAGTGTAGAGACATGGGCACTGAATGAATGCCCATATGCATCTTCACCTGTGTGTGGAGCTACTGCCACTGGTTAAGGCTTCCTAGGTTTGAGTCCCAGCTCTGATATTTGGTGGATGTGTGGCCTTTGATAGGTTGTTAGCTCTCTTTGTGCCTCTGTCTTGCTAATCATGGTAGGGATGAACCAAGCCTGTTTCATAATGGTGTTATAAACATCCAAGAGCCAGCACAAGTAAATCCCTTAAAAACTAGCCTGCCTCAGACAAGGGTCAGCTTCTTTAAGGTGGACTGACTGTTACTATCATCTGATATCTACCTTTGTTCACCCTGACCGCTTGGCCTAAAATCTTTCCTTTCCCAGTGTGGCAAGTTCAAACCCTTGCAACAGTAACACCTAGCTCAGATAGGAACTTTGCCACTATACAGACAGACTGGGACTGGGGTTCTGGGTCCAGTACTCCCTGGATGACCTTGGACAAAACATTCTACTCCTCCATCTTTGTTTCCTCACTCACAGGAAGTGGATACAAGTTTTGTTACTTCTCAGATGAAAGGCTGGCATGTGACCTCTAGGTCCCATTCAGTGTTCAATCTGAGGGAAAGAAAGCGTCTATCTGAGTGAGGAACAGGAAGGGGGTGCCAAGCAGGTTGCCCCCCTCAGTGTTCAATCTGGATCAGTAATTCCTCTTTGAAAGATCAGCTCTCAGCCGGGCGTAGTGGCTCATGCTTGTAATCCCAGCACTCGGGAGGCTGAGGCAGGAGGATCAGTGCGAGTTCGAGACCAGCCTGGGCTACAAAAGTGAGCTCAAGGCCAGTCTGAGCTGCATAATGAGACCCTGTCTCAAAAAAAAAAAAAAAAAAAGAAAGAAAGAAAGATCAGCTCTCCTTGGAACAGTTTCTTTAAACACCTGCGTACTTCTCCCACCAGGAGCAATGTTACAGATTTACAGTAAATAAGGAAGCTATTGTATGCCAAAAAGGAAAAAAAAAATCTTTAGCCAGAAAGTCTTTGGGGGGAAGAAGCAGTTCCAGGATTCCCCCTCCCCAAAGCTACACCCTCTGCCAAGATAGGAGCTGGTGTCAGGAAAAAGGTTGAACCCTTCTGAACACCTCTGCTTCCAGGCAAGTCCTGCCTGCTTTCCTGTCCAGTAGGCTTTTTCTCACTGGAGTTTAACAGCATCTGATGTCTGACATCTTTCAGCAGAGAAAGAGCCAGAGGAACAGGCTGGTAGAACACCCCAGGGACGCCCAGAATGCCCTGTGTCCTCTGCTGGCCACCCCTGGCTTTCTGCCTGAATAAATTTGTGCAGTGCTCCAGGGCTCTGTGTGCCCCAGCCTTCACTGCGCAGCATCCCTGCCTTCTCCTCTGGGTTTACCTTTTCCTCTTACCCATGTCGCCCACCCCGTTGCACTTTCTGCCTGCTGCCAGAGCCTCTGCCGTGGTTATGCCTCTCCTGTTCTTTGTCAGCAGGCCCCGCTCCCCAGCTAGACAGAGAGAAAACAGTGAAGCAAGATCCAGCTCTAATGCGTGGAGTGTGGGGAGGGGCTGCGCTCCCTTTGTTATCACCACAATGCTTTCTGCACAGTACTGCCCTCCGCAGTAGCCTCTGGAGTAGCATCCTGGCCAACCCTGTGTTTGAGGTCACCTTGTACAGCCACTCAGTTGTGCACTGCACTAATCTCTGGTGCCATTCACATAACTCATGCTATGATGATATGCTCAAAGTTTTGTGCCATGGTGTCCTTGCCCTTAATTAGAACCTTTCAAAAACTTTGATTGCTTCAGGATGCTCTGACTTTGGAAGGACCCACCCCAAACACATATACTAAAACATACCCATATACTTCAGTTAATAATTGCCTACCATAAAATATTTAGAAAAGATTTTTGTAATTTGACTTTTGAAATGATTTGGCTCTGAGCAGCTGCTTTTGTTCAACTCTGATTTCTCAGCAATCACTCTGCATTCTTCAGGATTCTTGAGGAAAGAAAAAATCAAATCTGCAAATGGATTTCAAACATCAAGCAATTTTTATAAATTTAGCCATGAATAAAGTAGACCTAATATTTTATAGACATCTCATTAAACATTTATTTTAATATGTTTTGTTTTTACATTTTGGAGTCAATAATTTCTTCCAGAATTCAATTATTTTCATGGGTCCAAAGTGTGAGCACAATCCCTCCTCTATTCTTCCATTAGTAACAGAGGGCAGCTTATAACTTTACGGAAATGTTAGTGATAATCAGGTAGTTATGTGCCCCTATTTATTCATTCGATGTGAGAATGTTTTTTTGTTTGTTTTTGTATTTTAGGACAGGGTTTACAAAGGCTACAGGGTCTCACTACATAAATTGGACTCATAGTGATCCTCCTGCTTTCAGCCTCCCAAACACAGGGATTACAGGTGTGCACCACCATGCCTAGTCTCAATCTCCATCTCAGCACACCCTGAGGGCTGGGCTGGCATGGCTCATCTGGGATCGAACTCCAGCCACTATATTCTGCCTAAGCAGGTGCTTTAGTCTGCTGAGCTATCTCACTGACTCTCCTGAGAATGTTTTGTAAAAGTTCCTCTTTTACCTTTAGGACCTGCCAGTTGGAGCTCTCAATTGTATAGCCACCTTGCAGTAAAACAAAAAGCATAAAGAGAAAGATGGGCCAGGTCAAGATGTCTTGTAGCATCCTTTTTGGGACAGGCTCTGGTCCCTTCTCCTGGACACCCTCACATGGTCCAAAGACAGTCACCCTCCACCCTATCCCTCCCCAAGGAATCTTTTAGAGAAACTACAACAGAGTCCAGAACAAACTGCCTCTAGTGCCTCACAGTTTTTTTCTCTCCCAGCCAAAGCCTGCTCACCAAAGTCCTCATTTCCGGCAGCAGAATGACATCTTTCTTAGAAGGCTGGCAATGAATATTTTCATTTCCTTTGTTGAAACCCCACTCCCATCCATAAGGGTGTGCTCTGGCCCTGTGACCCCAACAATACAATCACAAAATAATCCCACATTGATACATATCCCAGAGTCTTAATCTATATATCTTTAAATCTTTTATATAATAGGCAGAATAGCAGTTAACCAATCAGTTTCTCTTTTTAGCAACAATCAGCTTGTGTTATGAGTGTATCCATAGGTCTCCCTCTCATTCGTCCTGGCATCCCTAATGTTGGGTCCCACCTGGCACACAGAAATGCTGTCCAAATGATAATATGAATAAATATGGTGGTAATTTTCTACTAGACTGAGAACTCCTTGAGAGCAAGGACTGTGCTTGCTCATTTATGCCTCTTCCATAAAATGTGCTAGCTTATAGCAGAGGTTCAGCAGAGTCCAGAGGATCATGAGAAGTGTCACTGGGTGGATGGAGTGATACACAGCTGCATGGATAAGTGTATAGATGGATGATGAGGTAGGTGATTAGATGGATGGATGGATGGATGGGTATTTAGAGTGACAGATAACTGCATGGATAAGTGTACAGATGGATGATGAGGTAGGTGATTGGATGGGTGGGTAGGTAATAAGACAAATGGATTATTGGATACATCGATAGATGGATGTACCCTTAGCCTGTTAAACAGGGTTCCAAGAAGAAAATACAACTACTTTGATCCTCTAATATTTTGTCAGGCCTTATTTACAACTCCTATGAGGCCTGGCCATTTTGTGGTTTCCTATGCTTGGACTCCCAAGACAGTCTCATTGCCTTATAATAAACTCTCTTTTATTGGAGGCAGTTTGATAGGTTTCTTCTAATCAAAAGACACAGCTCGGATAGAAGTCCACCTTCTAAGTAGAGTGAGGGTAGTGGTGAAGAGAAACTAATATTTAATTCTTGATTATACCACAAGTCTATATGAGGAAGCACAGCATATTTCTTTCCTCTTGAAATCTTCCTTAAAGCAAATGTTGTAAGGTTGGTCGGTTATGAGGATGAAGTCTTTTTGAGTTGACTTCAAGTCTGTATTCTGGTAATGTGGGTCTGTGCCAAATGTTGACTTGACTTTGATGAACAAATTGTGTCACTCCTGACACAGTCTACTTCCTCCTCGTGGCGTCCTCAACAGCTGCTGTGTCATCTTGGGTTGCCCATTGCTTTTCTGGGCCTCTGCTCCATCTATAAAATGAAAACTTAGGAAGGTATTATCAAGCCTTTCTTGTTTTAGCATTATTTTTGGTTTGGTGACTTGTCCAAGATCACTAATATAATCCTGCTCCAATAATTACCATCTTTTGAGTGGAACAGGTCTTAGGTCATCAATCCTGAAGCAAAACTCACTCACTTTACTGGCTTCTACTCAAGCATAAATAGTACAGTATGATTTTGTCATTTTTCACTGTGCCCCTAACTCATGTTCTTCCTGATAACTAAAATTCCTTCCTGTTTTTTCATGTTTCAATCCAGCTCACCCTTCTAAGTTAGTCTTCTCCAGACTAATCAGTCTTTACTGATCTTTCTTTTGGAAATGACCTCTCCTTTCTGCGTCCTTCCTGTAGAGTTTATCTCCTTATAAGATCTGACTTCTTCTGCAAGGTGGGGAGTGTCCAGGGATAGATAGGGACTTGCTCAGAGCTCTGCACACAACAGACAAAACTGAAAATTTAATAGTGTGGACAGGTAGGCAGTGATTTTTATAGTATTGCAGAAGGATAGTTTATGACCTAGTAAACATTCACAGATTATTGTTGTTGTTGTTTTTTTTAAAGCAGATCACAAGACAGTAAGTATGATATGATATAACATTTTCCTGAAATGTATTTGAAGAGGTGAGGGAAGATGTGTTTGTGTGCCCAGGACATTCATTCACAGGAACAGGATTTAGGGTGATTCTGATTTTCTTTTTTCAGCATTTCTGAGTTCTAAATGTTCCAGAATGAACACGTATTATTTTTGGAATGGAAAAAAAAAGAAGCTATTTAAAAATAAATAAGTAAATGTTTGTTTAGTGAATGAAAGTACAGGGCTCCAGTGTGTTACGGGAGACTCTAATTTGGACTGGATCTTGGAACAGTATCATTCCTTGCCAGCCAAGTCCCCCTCAGCACCCAGTCACTGCCAATGGATCCCCAGTGGGGCTTCTAACTGCAGAATTCCTCCTGCAGAATTCACAGTGATCAGTGATCACCCGGGACTGTGTAGGAGTCGCAGTGGCCCTGCTTCTGCAGATAGCAATAATCACAGACCCTTTGTGCTTGTAGCCCATTGCAGCTTACAATGCAGCTTTACATCACATCCACATTTGCTCTTTGTAATCCTGCAAAATATGTGTTAATGGGTCACCTGGTCACTGTTGTAGAAATTGGAGTCTGGGGAGAATAACTGATGACGTCTTATAGCTAGCAAGGAGTAGAGCTAGGATTTGGAAACTTGCTTTCTTTAAAGCCAGATCCTCTTCCACCAGTGGGACAAATGTCCTGGTACATAGATTAAGTGGAATGCCTAGGGTGACAAAGCTTCCATATTTCTGCATGTATAGAGATGGCAAGTTTAGGACACTGACATTTTCTGCCTAAAGTCTGCAATGTTCAGGCATCCTCCAAGGAAGACCGCCGCATCAAACCTTGATTAAGGCATGTGTCTATATGATGGCCTGGGCTGGGCAAGCCACTGTCAAGTTGCTCAGTGCCTGTGTCCCATGCAGCAGGATGAGAGGAAGAGTTAGGGCCATTGCAAGAGGATGGTCAGTGTCATTTCTGCCTAAGACACAGCCTATACTGGAAGCTGCAGGGGAACTCACCTCCCTCAGAGCCAAATCAGAACTGAGCTTGAGTTGAGCCGTGATCCTGATGGCGCAAGGCCAGTCCCCAAAAAAGTCTCACAGCTTCTGGTTCCTGGAAAAAACAAAACAAACAAACAACATGAAGAATCCCCTGACCTTAGAAGTCACAAATTGTCAGAAATATTCCCTTTGCTGACTCTGAAGAAAGCATTTTTCCTCCCCTTCATTCTCTGCTCCACTACCCCTGTAGATTCATCTAAAGATTAATTATATTTTCTTCATAAACTATAATTATAAAAAATAAAATGCAAGATATTAGAAAATATATTAAATATTGAGTTTGTATATAACTTCCAAATAAAAACTCTGTTCAATATTTTAATGAGAAACTGGAGTTTGCTTCTGGAAACATATTTTTTAATATCAGGTTTTATACTAGGAATGATTACACAATTGATCAAATGATTTTGCAGAAATAACCAAAACTTTTAATGAGGACTTTTAAATTCTTGATGGGCACCATCAATGAGAGTTTGTTTTCATGAGTGATAAAATATTTAAAATCATTTTAAAGCAAGTATTTAACACAATGGTAGAAATTATATTTACAAAATAGAATAGATATTTTCTTTATTCGAAAAGCTAATGTTGGAATTGCTCACAGTACAGCAAATGACCCTGTGGTTCAATCAAACTTTTCTGCACAGAGGATTTCAAAGTCACAACGGCACTCTAACGCAGACGCCAGAAATGCACTGTCAGAACAGTCTCCCTGCACGGGGTTGAAGTGGTCCTACCGGACAAAGCAGGTAACAAAGGGCAAACACATCTAAATGCAAGTAAAATCAAGACCCGTGATCATGGATGGAGCCTCATGGCAACGCTACCCTCTTGATGCCATCCCAGGCTGGATACGTCCCGGATCCCTTGAACACACACACTCCAGCCGCTCTGCAGAGGCTCTGGGTCACCCTGGCCATTGTGTGCTCTGCTACCCATTGCTCGGCATCGCCAGGTAGAGGGCACCTCCTGGGCCGTGCCCGGCCCCTTGCAGCAGGGCAGCCAGTACCAGATGCCACGCATCAGGCTGGCCCCTTGCTGGAATTTCAGTGCGCTTCCCGAATTCCTCCAAGGCGCCTTGATGAGGGCCTCCCCAGGACCACAGGGCCCTTCGTGTCTCTCAGGTTCCCAAGCACCGCCTGAAAGGGCCCCAAAAGTGCCAGGGTCCAAGGATCAGATCCAAACCACCACTCAGGCATCAGCCACGGCAATAGGAGGTGTAGGCTAAATTCTGCGACCTTGTTGCTGTCAGCAGAGAGGAGGAGGAGAGACACGAGGGAAATGGGGATCGGAAGACTAAGGCGAGACTGAGCAGGGAGGGAGGAAGGGAAAGAGACTGGGAAAATGAACAGAAGGAGGGGAGAAGGGAGAAGAAGCTGGCCTTGGGGAGACATTAATAGAGGAGCAGAAATGGAAGGAAGTGAAGGGACCTGAGATGTGGCGCGAACGGGAGGAAAACAAAGGCGAAGAACCTGGGGGAGCGAGACCAGGATCTGGAGGGAGCAGGGGAGGAGGCGGCTGTGGCGGCGAGGGCGGCGGCGCCCGGAGAGCGCGGCGCTCGCAGGCGGAGGCCGTTTTCGCTGCCGCCGCTCCTCAAACACAGGACGGCGAGCGCCCTTTGGAGAAGTCGCTCTTGGCAGAAACGCTAACTCCATGGGCAAGTGCAAATGTAAAGAGGCCCTGAGAGCACTTTGTGCAAATATCAGGCCGAGAAGTGCTGCGCCCGCGGAGCTGCCGGGCACCTCAGCGCCCCCGCGTCCGGGCAGCGCGCTAATTCACTTTTCCGTCACCTCTCGGGCAGGCGGGGTCAGCGGGCGAGGGGGCGCAGCGCGCGGGAGGGCACCGAGAGCCCCGTGGAGCAGGGGCCGTGCCCCGCCTAATGGAGCAAAAGACAGATCAGCAGAAGCGAGGCGGGTGGGGCGGGAGCAAGGGCGCAGACCCGCGGGGTGCAGTCGGAGGCTCGCAGCACTGTGTGCTGGGCCTAGCCGGGCTTGGAGATTGGGATTCTACCTGAAGAGGTGGGAGAGGTAGGGGAACAGACAGATGGGGTGTCTTCCAAGACCCCTGCCCCCCCCCCCCCGTGCACTGCCTGTAAAATTGAGAAACAGGTTGAGATGGGGAAAAAAAAATTGGAAAACAAGGTTCATATACGTCCACTTAAGACAAGGAGAAACCTTTCACGACAGTGTGAGCATCTGGCACCGTTCTAAGGGCTCTACAGACATTTGCCAGCGCCGTCTTCTCCAGCTCCAGGTAGGTCCAGTGTACAGGACTGAATCACATAGAGGGCCAGTCACTATTCAAGGTCATGCAGACAGTAGCTGGCTGGTAACCCTGAAGGTCTGCTGGAGTCTATGCTACTTTAGCAAATGGCAGCGGGTTACAGTAGTGTCCACCTTTTACAAGAAAGGAAGAGAAATTTAAAAAGCTGGTCTGCATTCCATAGGCAGAAAGGAGCCAAACCAGGTCCTACAGCATCAAGCATTGAGGAGCTGGTGGCAAGAATATGGACTGTAAAGTCAAGTGACTTGGCTTCAGTGTCTTGTTCTGCTGCTATGTGATGTCAAGAGAACCTTTTTTGCTTCCTGTTCAGAGGATTCTGTCCAACTCCATAAGATTATTGAAAATATTTAATGAGAAATGTGCCGAGAACATGTCATAGTTGGTGTTCAGTACATTTATCTGCTCAGTTTTTAGCAAGCCCTGTGCTAGGTCCTGAGGAAAGACCCTAAAGGACTTTACCCATAGTACAGGAGACAGAGAGTACTATACACAAACATTCCCTACCAAGGATAGCAGGAAGCTGGGGCTGGGGTGACCAGAGGGTGCTGTAGGGAACCAACCTCTGTAGAAGAAACCAGAAAGCCTATCTGAGGAGGTGCTATTGAAGCTGGAAGATGAGATGGAGCCAGGAAATGTGAATTGCATCCAGGTGGGAGGATACTAGTGCAAAGGAAAGAGCTTGGCCACTTCAAGCAATTGGTAGCAGAAGCAGCAGAGGGGGAGCATAGTGACAGAAAAAGGGTCTGCGGCTGGGTAAGCCATAGGTTTTATCACAAGCTGTATGGGGAGTCATGGAAGATCTTTAGGGAAGGGTGACATAACCCAGACTTGATCTTTCTGGGTGTCACATGGAACTTGGAGAGGAAAAAGAATGGAAGCAGAACATGGTCAGGAGGGGAGGGTCTATCTAGGCTTGAGTGGAGAGGCATTGAGATGGAAAGACATATATGGATGCAAAAGTTCTTCCTTATAAGATAGATGCTGAATCTGCCTGCCTCTTCACCACAGATTTGTGTTATTTTGTCTAGGAACCAATTTCCAAGTGTTACCATTCACATCTAAAATGGTCCCCAAAGTGTGTTCAGGGTTGCAGCTTTTAGAAGGTGACTGAATCATGTGAACTATCATTAATCTACAGTAAGATTCTAATTCGATAGCTTTATTGAGTGGTCTTGGAAACAAGAGGTGGGCTAGTTAAAGGGAGAGTCATTTGGGTGTGACCTTGAGGGGACTCTGTCCAGGCCCTTTCCTTTCTGGCTCACTACCTGCTCTTTCTGCTTCCCAGATGCTGCAAGGTGCTCTTCCACCACACTCTTTAGCCAGGACATAGCTGCCTCTCCACAGACCTATGAGCAATGGTGCCAACTGACAGTGGACAGAAAGCTGTAAAGAGGCCAGGGAGATAGCTCCATGGCATAAATGCTTGCCTGGGAAGTGCAAGGTCATAAGTTCAAACCCTGACCCTGCAAAAACAAACAAACAAAAAACAAAAACCCAAAAAGCTCTAAATAGCTCAGCACAATTTGTAAATCCTGTTCAAACTCGGTGCGGGGAGGTGCTGGAGAATGCAAGCAGGAGCAACCTTAGCAGGTATCTGCTAGGAATCCAGTCAGGAGGAAAAATGTTCCAGGAAGAAAGCATGGCATATGCAAAGGAAAGAGGACAAGGAGGTACATGCAGTGTACAGGGAGTTACATATGGTGTATCTGTATTGTGTATGAAGCTAGGGACATAGAGCCCTACCTGGCTACAAAAAGTGGACATTATTGTGCAGCATGTTTCTGGAGGGCCTCATAGATCCAGGAAACTCTCCACTTTAGATGCAAACATGACCTGTGGGATCTCTACAGTGGCACCTACAGGCACACAATGCAGTTGGCCTTTACAAAGCAAGGACAGTTGGTTCCATGACTCTAAAGATTCCAGAAGACATCAAATCCATGGGTGCTCAAGGCCTTTATGTAAAATGCTGCAGCATTTGTATATCATCTATGTACCTCCTCCTGTGTACTTTGAATTATCTCTAGATAAACTTATAATACCTAAGACAATGCAAACACTATGTAAATAGTTACGTGATATTGTTTACAGAACCATAACCAAAAAATGTGTGCATGCTTAGAACAAATGCAAACTTTGAAACAAAAAATCAGTCTATCATGGAGACTGCTCATGGAGCAAGGTCACCATGGTAGATGTCAGCATGTCCCCTGAAAGTAAATGTGAGCCCCTCCCAGGCCAAGTTAGGCTTGCTCCCCCTCCCCCCCAGCTGGTGAGCACCACTCAGGAACACTCAGTTCTCCCTCATTCCCCTCCATCGTCTCCATCCAAACTTTCTCCAGTCCTCCCACCTTTCTTTTGGCTCTGGGCCTGTCCCTATGAGCGCTTTAAAGTTCTGGGAGCCCAGGATGACTTATGTTCTGAATTTAGCACCTGAGCCCAGCAGCGTTCTGTCTTGCAAAACCACCACTCTGCCAGCTTCACATGAAGGGGCCGCTTAATATGCAGCTGAGAAACAGCCCTACAAAGCAAAGCAGATAAGGTGGGAATGTTGAATATTCATTTCTGTGGTTAGAGGGTGTTTTTCCTATGATTCTGTTATTCAAATTAGCCTGAATCGTAACTTCCATTTCAACAACAAATGCTTAAAGAAACACTACAGGATAATCCCCACTTTGTTCTCCTGAGCTCTCCTCCAGAGTGACCTACTCCCCAGAATATTCACCTTGAAGGAAGTTGTCATGACCATGGCAGATTCATTAATTTCACCCCCACAGGCCTAACCCAACAGACAAGAAGATGAAGGATAGCTAGGCCTCCAGGGATCCCAGTTCTGGGTCCTGGGTCAATGCCCACAGTCCCAAGATCTGCCATTTGATCTGTATAGCCTTTGGCAGGCCAAAATGACCTCCAACTCAGCTTAGGAAGCAATGGGACATAGAACTCAGTTGAACATCTCTGGAGATCACACCCATGTATTCCTGGTACAACTTTGCAGCCTGTTTATTCTGCTAACCTATATTACTTTTTTTTCTTTCTTTTTTTTTTTTATTTGTTTCTTTTCTTTACTTTTTTTTTTTTTTTTTGTCAGCACAGCCCACCCTGAGGGCAGGGGCTAGAGCCACATGTGGTATAAGGGATAGAATCTCAGTCCTCTGCCTCTGCCTAAGCTTGCCAAGCAGGCACTTTAGGCTGCTGAGCTATCCCACCAGCCTTTGTGTGTTACTTTTTCATTGCTATGAAAAATATCTTGGAAGAACAACATAAGAAAGATTACTTATTTCAGCCTATGAACAGTTGACTCCACTGCTTTTAGGCCTATAGTGAGGTAGAAACATCCAAACCAAAGTGTGTGGTGGAGGAGAGCAGTTACCTTGTTTGTTATCTTCTCCTGCATTAGACTGCAGTTTCCCCAAGAGTATGTCTGCATTTGTAGCACATGGCACAATCTGATGCAGAACTGAGGCTACCTTAGGCCTAAAAAGACATAAATTAAACATGGGTGGCATTGGGTTGAAACTTGTGAGTGATTTTGGAAAATAGAAAAATGGTAATTTGATGGATAATGGGGTCAGGATACCAAAAGATCTGGCTTGCTGGATCAGTGAGCTTAAACAACAAGAGGACAGTTAACAACAGTATGAGGACAAAAATGGGCAGATGGTTGGTTAAAAGTTCATGGTAAGGAAGACTATCAGGAGTCAAGATTGTCCATATCAAGTAGATGTAAACTCTCCACTTTTGAAGAATTGCAAATTGAGGCCAAGAGGAAATTCAGTGGAAAGAATGAGGTAGTTGTAAGATTGAAAGAATGAAGAATTAGATTTCAGGAAAGGTGGCAAGCAGAACAGCTCAGAGGTCTAGGCTTGTAGAATAAATGGTTCTTCAGTCATTTGACTTGGTGTTATTCTGCTCAAGATTCATATTCCTCTGGCAGGTAAAGTCTGATTGCTAAGTTTGGCCAGGGCAGGTAAGGAGAACTTGATTGACAGATCTACGAACATTGTGCACGATGGGCAGTAGAGCTGCCCTCTGGAAATGGAGAAGCTATTACCAGACAAACAGGGAACAGGTGGTGGACAGGCTCAAGTGAGAGCGGGTCAGTTCTGGGAGTTCTCACAGCCCATGAGTCCCATCTTCTAGATATGCAGAAGCTCAGAAAGGGTAATTGTTCACCCTGTGGTCACATAGGGACAGACACAACCTGACAGGCCTTCTAGCTCCAGATTTGGTGTGAAAGTCAAGTCTCATCACGATTTGGTATCCAGATCCTTTTACTTCTGACAGGCCCTCCAGGAATAGCTCCTGTTCTTGTCATGCTTGGGGGTTTTAGCATTACCTACAACAGCTTCTGAATCCAGGCCCTGAGATATGCCCACATCAAGGCTTTTGTAAACTTCTTTAACTGCAACTCTGATGGTCACTGGATCTCAAGTGAGAACCCGCATTGCCAACTCCAGGAAGTGGCTGTCATAACTAATTTATTTTCATGTCTGTTAGAAAGCCCTCCTGGGGTAGTATAATCCACAGATACAAGCCTGTTTCACCTCTACTAGAAGGGTTTAGAAAATGAAATTAGACATGTTTTTGAGGCAAAATCTCTCCCAGTTAACTCTCTGGTTTGGCACAAATTCTCTTAGCATTTGTGACCAAAGGAGACTCCTCCAAACCATGTCCTGTCATCTCCTCTGAGCTGTCAACTTTGATTATTCCTTTCCTGGTACTGTGCCTTGTCTCACACTAAAGGAATAATAAATACCTCCTTTGCCCTTTCTGAATCTAGGACTCCAGGTCTTTATTTCCTACTTTATATGAAACTTTTCAGAAAAAACATAAAGAGGGTAAGTGTACCTGCAAGAGATCACTAGGGAGTAAATGACGACTATTTCTAGGCAGTGACTCAGAAATCAGCCTGTCTGTCCAACGTTTGGTGATCCTACTATGTGTCAGACCTCCTCTTCCTTTGCTGGGTGACTTATAGACGGGAACTGTACCTATAAGCCTACAAGAAGTGCTCTCTGTGGTCCCCCTTAGGAGCCCCTTTTTCTACCCTTGTCCCCACTGATTTCTTTAACAATACCTCTTCTTCTTTTTCTTGAGTGTTATCTTCACCAGGAGTGGACACTTTGTTTTCACTGTCACTGACTGTGTCCTTCTCAGAATCCAGAGCAACACCTGGCACTCAATAAATAGCTGTTGAATGAACAGAGGGGTGAATGAATGAATGAATGAATGAACGAACGAATGAGTTCCTCATGTTCTTTAAATTCTTTGGCTCTCATTACACATACATCTCTGGATTGCTGCACAATGTTGGCACACAGTTCTTAAAAGCCATGTGATGTGTTTAGATTAAATTCTCCTCATCTCTCCTATTGTTCCCGACTTCCTTTCTCAGGAATTTCTTTCCCCAGTGCCCCTTTGCCTCTCAGTAAAGACTTGCATTTCTTTGGGTTCTGTCCCCATTCCTCAGTTCTTCTCACTCTGCAGAGAATGCTCCATGAGAGATCTCCTCCACTCACACGCTTTCAAATTCCATCCCCACACTGATGCAGGCAGCTGAAAGTGGGGGAAAAACACGAAACTAAAATCAGTGAATTGGAAGTCCTCAGGCACCTCTGAGCTTAGCAGGGTGAAGGTGGGGCAGAATAATGGATTGACATTTTAATTTACATTTTGTTTTCCCTGCTGTAGGAGAAGTGGAGAATCATGTATATTTTATCCCTTGTAGTATTTTTCACCAGTTCTAAGACAGTACCCAGGACTTCTTGCCTTGGGGATAATGGTGTTTGTTAGGCTGAAAGTACATGCCACCTGCAGTCTCACACTGACTTGAAAACAAACCCAGTGATTATTCAAGGTTAAGAGCATCATCCTTAGCCTGCTGGCATTTGGAGAAGTATAACTCTTAGTTGTGGGGGTCTCTCCTATGCTTTGTAGGATGTTTACCCACTTCCTTGATCTTCGAAGCCAGTAGTGCCCTCCATCCAAGTTGTAACAAGCAAAGTCTCCAGCTAATGCCTGACATAGCCTGATGGGAATGGTTTAATCTGTAGTTAAGAGTCACTGTGATAAATTATGCAAAAAAAAAAAAAAAAAAAAAAAAAAAAAAAAAAAAAAAAAAAAAAGGAGAGAAAAGGGGCCTTATGGAAATTGCCAATCTTGGGAACTGGACAGCTTCTTTCGTACTGGGACAGAGGTCCAGAGTCATAATTGACCTTTTGTTATTTGGCAGGCCACAAATAGTAAAAAACGCAGATCTGCTTTCCCAGAATCCTCCCGGCTTAGCGCAACCTTCCTTCCAAGGTAGCATTACTGTGTAGAAGGAAAGGATGACTGGACCTTCAAGGAATTTGGGGTTTGGGGCCAGTGGTCTCTCTCTGCTCTGAATGCCTGCTTTCCCCTTTCCCTAGCTAGCTCTATGGGCGAGTGATCTTCACCCTCCCTCTATGCCATGAGGCTGCTCTTGGTGGCCCTATTGCAGAATAAACTGTGAGAAATTTAATGGAATCTGAGAAGGAATGGACTGCCTCACTGACTCTTTAAGATCAAGTGACATTGTTCAAATACATAAACACTTCCCAGTAGCCTCTCCCCAAAAGCCACTGATCCCAGAAATTCTAAAGGTATCCTCTTCCTCTGGTGAAGCTTCCTGCAAAAAATAGAGGATATGCTATTTTTTATATTTTTCTACCAGGAAGTCTAGTAATCCCAGTGCTTATAAACAACTCTGAACATCCCTATATTGTTGCCAAGGTATGGAAAGCACCCCAATATTTCAGTTTCACTTGGTTTCAGTGTCCTGAAGTGCACACACATTCTTACCTTCACCAATTTTTTTCCTTCTCCCCAAATTTCTTATATACCACCATAGTTGGAGCATATATGTACTGTTGGACTTGGGAGTAATGCCATGCATTAGTTCCTGCATATTCTTCCTTAAAGCATTTTTGTTTATAGAGGAATCTTCCTAGACTTTTTTCTCATGAGACCCCTCAACTCTTTATTTATAGCTTATTTATGATGAGAGAGCATCTTTCCCCTGCCTGGAGCCTGTACCCATCACTGCCTCCGTGCATTCCTCAAGTACTGCCATCACCAAAGTCAAACTGTGTTAATTCCCTGGGAGGGTTGTTGAAGTCCCTTTGCCTCCTAGCTTCTATGAAATGGTTAATATCAGCATCAAGAGCGTATGCTGGTTGACGGCTGACCTGCCTCTCATCTTCTGATAACTATGATGCGCAGGGAATGTGTGCAGAGACTGGTGAGAGACTGCTGCTTCTCTGACCTCATAAAGATAGGATAGCACCATAACAAGGGGGACTTGGTCTCCTGGCTGTCCTGGTCTGTCCCAGGATGCTAGGATGATGCCTCCCACCGCACTACCACCCTGGAGGACCTCAAGCTCCCACAGTATCCGCCCGCATGTTCACTCTTTCTGTCCAGGCCACAGGTGTCATTCCCAGCAGAATTTGTAAGTGCTGAGAGGCCACGTCATGATCACAGAATGGCTAGAAAGTAATAGCAGTGCCCATGTTTGACTCATTTATTCCCTCATTTCCCTGGATACCTTTACCAGAGCATCGGGCCTTAGACGAAAAGAGCTAGATTGCAGAAGGTGGCTTCAATGGGAAGGCCTTGAGTCACAGGCAAGTTTGAACTTGTGATTTATTGGGGCTAGCTTGTGCAGAGAGAACCCTACTGTTCACTCAGGGTGCTCCAGTCTCACCCACTAGTAGGCCAGGGAGCTTCGTGGCGAGGTACCCAGAGCTACACTCAGCCTTCCCAACAGTGAGTAGAAGATGCAAGCATTGGAGCCACTCCAAGCTTGGCCTTGTTACCTGTGCAGGACTCCCAGGCTTCACTAAGCTGCAATCTTCCCAGGAACCTGGGGTTGGAGGCTTATCTTGAGTCTCAGCCTATTTAACTCTTCCTAGGATCCACAGATTCCTCTTCCCTTAGATCACTATGAACCATGTTCTGCCAAATCTTTCATAATAGGAAAGAGTCCCACCCAGGGACTTTACTGGTAAAGACCAAATCTCAAATCAGAGCCCACAAAAGTTTTGGCTGTCACATGAAAACTTGCTCACTTCTGTCTCGTGGACTATGACTCCTACAAGGTAAACTCACAAAGGTTTACTCCCCAATTTTGAAACTGGCCTCGTTTCAATTTTGCCCTTTCACCTACAGTACTTCTTCCACTCTCCCTATCCTCCTTCCAACACAGAAGTTCCAGATGCCCATGCAGACACTGAACAGATAGATGATTGGTAGTAGAAACAGTATTTTTAATGCTGTCTTGGGAGGACACTCACAAAGACAACTTCTAGCACTGCTTCAGAAAGTGGCAAGTACTTTGGAGGAAAGATCAAATTTTTCCCATCAAAAATATAAGCAGGTGTCTCATTTATTTAAGATTTTTTCAGTATCCTGCATAGATGGTTAAAAGTAATCTGTTTGAATCAAGGGTGATGTTATGGTTTGTGTATAGGTGTTCCCTCAAAGCTTCATGCAGTCATGGGCAGCTTTTGGAATTCATAATTGATTATTGTTGAACTGGGTGCTGTCTCTCCCCTGGGGCAGGTGATTTGCATTTCGATGTAAGGTAGGAAGAGAAGTTAGCTGTTTGAGCAGCTGCTAGCTCTCCCAGTGCTCTTGCTCTTAGCTGCCACCATGGAAGGTTGTCCTCTGCCATGTGCCACTCTGCCTTGGAGCCAGCTGAATATGGACTGAAACCTCCAGTAATGGTGAGCTAAATAAACCTTTCCTTCCCTCATTCTGAGTGTTGGGTGTTTGTCTCAGCAACGAGAGAAGAGTAACTAAGACAGGTGAGCATTCCAAGAGGGACCGATGACAATCAATGAGTCTTTACTATAATACTTTTAAACATTTAAACACGCACTGCATATTTTGATCATACTGGTAAGAGACCCCAAATTATACCTCATCTCCCCTAGGATGATTTGAACCACAAAAACATTCCACAAGTCAAGAAATAGTCCCAATATTTATAAACTATAGAAGAACTAATAAATTATACTGACTATACATAATGGAAGAGTACTGTAGAGCACTTAGAATGATGTATAACTGTACCACATACTATATACCATATCAATGTGAACAAATTTCTTTTAAAATAAATCTTTAAGTGAAAAAAGCCAATCATAGGAGGAGTATGTTTGCTTATATTTCTACATGAATTTTAAAATCATCTTATCTAGTTTCTCCTTTCTTTTATTCCTCCACACACAAAAACAACTATTGGTATCTATACAGATATTGTAGCTTTCAAATTAAATTAGAAAAAAAAAACTTTGTAGGAAAGATCAAATTTTTTCCATGCAAAATATAAACAGGTGTCTCATTTATTTAAGATTTTTTTCAGTATACTGCAGAGGTGGTTAAAGGTAGGCTGGTTTGTTTACTGGTTTTCTACATATGCCTTAAACATTTTTCATAACATGATTATTCTCTTTTCTCTACTTTCAAACTCATTAAATTATACTGTGTTTTATTAACCCTTTTCTCTGTATTCTTTAGGTGTATTTTGCTATCCTTTTCACAGTTTCCTGCATTTGATGTTATCTTAGTCCATTTTCTGTACCTTGAAGAACAATACCACAGACTTGGTAAATTATAAAGAAAAGAGGTTCATTTGAGCTTCTAGTTCTGGTCCAAGGCCAAGGAGTCATGCCAGGTGAGGCCCTGCTTGCTGGCCAAATCCCAAGTTGATGAAGGGAACCCATCCCAAAAGACAGGGAGCCCACAGATGCCTGCTTGTCTCCTCTCTCTCCCTCCCTCTTTTCATAAAAATCACCAGATTCGATGATAGAATCCCTTCTCTGGTGACCTTATCTAACCCTAGTGCTCTCCCAAGACTCTATCTCTAAAAACCATACTGGATTAAGTTTCTACTTTCTTAAAATCTCACAATGGCAATTAAACTCCAGCATGAGTTCTGAAGCAGACAAACTATATTTGAACCATAACAAATGCTTTGTTGCCAGTGTTGACTGAATTTAAGGCTAAACATTTCAGGGTATGCCTCCTTCCTCTGGCACTTCCAGCTCTTTCCCACTACAGCTTCCCCAGACACATGCAGCAAGAGCTTGTTTTCTGATTTTGTTTTTATTTTCTCCTGTTGAGTTGCAATCTGAAAATGGCATGTGGACTTTTTAATTTAATTTTTATAGTTTAAATTATAGGCTTACATATGGTCAGTATCTAGAAGTGATCTGTAGGCCCTTGGTGAAAAACATAGTAAAAGAATTCTCTCTGTGTAGATTTTTTTGATATACACAATATCTTGCTAATTATATCACTTAGGTCATAATTTATTCATACTACTTTGCCCACCTAAACTATTAAACAGGGAAAAGTGCAAAATCTTCCACTATCAGTGTGCTTCTTTCACCTTTATTTTCACAATTTCTGCTTTTTTTTCATATAGATGCTACTTTACTTGATACATAGGTAGTTTATCCATACTGCAGCTTCATTAACTTTACAATATAGTGCACATGTAGTACAGTTGGTACATGCACAAACATATATTATTAGAATTTAAAAAGTTCTCTTCTTTGTCTCATTTAATGGCTTTTCTCCTGAATTTGCTTTGATATCAGGTAACACTCCATCTCTGTTAGATTCCCAGGCCACTCCTGTGATATAAAGTATCACAACCTGGATGAGTTTATAGAAATCTGTCTTTTAGGGACCTGAATTTGAAATCAAGCTATTGGTGGGACCCTGACATTTCACATGGCTCTGGGGAAGAATCCATCTGTGCTCCCCTACTTTCCTATTGTTTTCTTCAACCCTTGATGTTCCTTGGTTTATCATAGCATCACTACAGCACTTGGTTGTCTTCTGATGTATATCTTCACATCATCCTGTGCTGTGTCCAACTTACCCTTTTCATGAGAATGTTGGTCAGTCTATGGCTTCATTTCAACATGGCTACCTCTATAAAGACCCTATTTTACAGGTAAGCTTCTTTTTTTTTCGTACCGGGGATCAAACTCACGACTTGCCAGGCAAGTGCTTAAGCTGCTGAGCTATCTCCTGAGCCCTACAGGTAAGCTTCTGAGATATTAGAGATTAAGACTTTAACATGTCCTCTTATTTATTTATTTATTTATTTTGTCTTTTTGAGACAAGGTCTCACTATGCAGTTCAGGCTGGCCTTGAGCTCACTTTTGTAGCCCAGGCTGGTCTCGAACTCACACCGGTCCTCCTGCCTCAGCCTCCCAAGTTCTGGGATTACAGGCGTGCGCCACCATGGCTGGCTTTTTTTTTTTTTTTTAACTTTATTTATACTATGGCTGGCTCAGTCTGCCCTGGGTGTTGGGCTGGTGCAGCATGTGGTGCCAGGGATCAAACTGTGGTCCTTGTGGTTGCCTAAGCAAGTGCTTTAGACTGCTGAGCTATCTTGCCAGCCCAACATGTCCTTTTTAGAGGACATAATTCTACCTATAATTCACCCCAGGCCTGATGGGGCAAGGTGATAGAGTAGTTTTCAGACTATGGAGAGAATGGTCATATATGGGAAGAGATTCTCTCAAAAGCTGTGGGATCATTCATAGGGGGATTCAGGCTACCAGGGGTGACTGAATAGGGGAGGAGCTGGGTAGTCCAGTATCACTTTCTTCCTCCATAGACATTCTAATATGTCCCTTTAGGAAGCCAGATAACATAGCTCACATGAATCAGTCTCTCCAAAGCGTGGGTCAGCTTGGAGGAGCAGGCAGTGGAACTAAAGGGCAAACAGAAATTGCCCACTGTAGCAGTATCTTTTGGTGCATTTCAAAATGTCAGTGTTATTAGACTTTTATTTAGTGAACTTTTTCTACTTTATCATACAGCATCTTTGATTTGATTAAGTTCCTTTAATTGTTCATCAGTGAAATAATTGAGTTTCTGGAAAGAACTTTCATCTCCAGGAAAGAGGGGCAATGGAAAGAGAGATGGGAAGCAATGTCTCCATAGTGGTTTCCACACCACATATGCTCTTTTCTCCTGCTACCACAGAGAAAGACAGCTTCCTGAAAGCATGGCTGGCAGTGTGACTGCTGCAATGGTGTTTCCCGGCTTATTTGAACACACTGGGTGCAGAGGATGCCTCATTCCACCTGAGCTTGCTCCCATTCCTACCCTCACAGTTGCAAACAAGAGATCCATGCCCTTCTTTTGCCCCTCAGACTGCACAATTTGTCTTCAGAAGGTGAGGTTTTTTTTTTTTTCCAAAAGATTTTGCATCCTCTCAGCAATGAGTCCTCCCATTGCTAAGAGTTAAGGTTTTTCTGTTCCTCTTGGTCTTTTTTTTTTTTTTTTTTTCCTGTCTCCTCTTTCTTCATTGAAATCGTGCAGGTTTCAGCGGCTTTGGCAGTCCTTTCACATAAATTAGAGCCTAGGGATTAAGCCCGCCTTCTAGTTTCACTAAAAGTAAGGTTTATAGACTTTTTTTCCTTGTTGCTTTGCAATGCCTTCCAGGGGGAAAAATGCTGCCTGACAGTCACATATGAAATGTTCCAATTGCTAAATGATCGTGATCAACTCAAATTGATCTTAAAAGATTGCTGGACCATCACCTAGACAGAAAACATTCTCTCAGGCTTTCATAGGGAGGAACTGGTCAAGTAATGGCAGTGACTCATCCAAATGGCTGACACTAACAAAGGTTCTACAAAACGCTGTACATAGTTTCAAAGTAAATCCTGAGGGGATGTAATTGACCTTGTCAGATACAAAAGTTACATTTTTGTTATATAGATCTTGCTTTACCTTAGTCTTAACCATACAGCAGAAAAGTCTAACCATGAGGTATAAAAAGCCAGATTAGTATGCTGAGCTATAAAAGGCTCAAGTCAATAGCTTCTGATAGTTTTGCTAATAACCCACTACTATTATGGACTATTGGACTATACATACAACTACTTTCTCTTAGTTCAATGAGAGGAAAGATTTGTACTAATAGTGTTTAGAAAAGATAACATGCCTGCATCTTCTGCTCTGAACAACTACTATGAAGACAACAATATGTAATGTATTAATTGTCATAACTGTCCTACTAACCTGTTTTAAAACTGTCTCATTGTTATTTCTTTATCATTAAAATTAATAAAATGTTAGAAATACAAAAAAAGGTTATTGGACCAAACATCACACTTAGCTCATGGGATGGCAGTGCAGGACTTCATCAGGGAATACTGGCCAACCACAATGCTTTGAAGAGGGCTGGCCCAATGTAGTGGGTTGAATTGTGGTACTTTCAAAAGGAAAAGGGAAATAAGAGAAATGTCCACAGAGAAACTGTGGATATGGCTTTATTTCAGAGAAGATCTTCGGAGGTATAATTAAATCAAGAATGTATAGATGAGATCATCCTGGATTATAGGTTCTGAACCATAAATCTAGTGATAAATGTCATCTAAAGAAGACAGACACATGGAACAGAAAGCAATGTAAAGAAAGGCAGAGCTGATGTGGCCACAAGCAAAGGTATGCATGCCATCAGAAAGGACAAGAAACAGATTCACTTCTAGAGCCTCCCCAAAAAATCAACTCAGTGACACACTGACCTCCAGTTTCCAGAAATAAATACCTTTCTAGGATGGAGAGATAGCTCAGTGGATTAAATACCTGCCTGGAAAGCACAAGGACCCAGGTTCAATCCCATGTACCACATGCCAAGCTGGCCTTGGAACCCTGGGTGTGCTATCCTAACCCAGAAACTAAGTATGGTGGTACACTCCTGTAATCCCAGAGCTTGGGAGGCCAAGACAGGAGGATCACTATGAGTCTAAGCTTAGGAGCACGTATCCTGTACCAAATACATAAACAAAATATTGAAATACATATATATAGAGAGACCCAAACCGCACCGAAGGGAGCTGAGCCTGCGCGC
>PVJA010003015.1:0-99569 GCA_004027025.1 Myocastor coypus | reverse complement strand
GGGGAGACAGAGAGGGAGAAGGAGAGGGAGAGGGAGAGAGAGGGGGGAGGGAAAGGGAGGGGGAGATGGAGAGGGAGAGGGAGAGGGAGAGGGAGGGGGAGAGGGAGAGAGGTGTTTATTTGAGGAGGTTAATGGCAATGTGTCTTCTATGGCAATCAATTACTTTAAGCATTCATGTGATCCTACCTCATATATCACTGTATAACTCATTTACAGAAGAAAGATGAATAAGATGATCTGTGTCCTCATGATCCATCAACTTAACTAGACTTTATATATTTTGGGGAACAATAAAGAATTTTTGTTCAAGGCCTAGATGGCACCAATTCAGGAGCCAATGCAATTTCCATGGATCCAAGTCTGTTGCCCCTTGCTTTTCTACTGTGCACATACATTCCTGCCACAGCAGTCATTCAGGCAAGCAATATACACCCATGGCTGCATCTCTGTTTTTAGCTAGCTATCCATCTAACAAAATCTCCTTTTATTTCTTACTGTAAAACACTTCTGTCTACTGTCTTGTGCTTTCATGACTTTATATCGTATTATACTTAATATTTCTACAATAACTGAACACCTGAGGCCTAAGAGGGCAAGGTTACTGTCTCTTTACATAATACTCAAAGCTCAACTGAGTAAAAAGTTAAAAGCTTTAAAATTGTTTATTTGTAATAAGAAGAATGATGATTAATAAGAAATTTTCTGATAAAATGTCACCTTGAAAGTCAATGTTTGAGTTTTTGTTTGTGTAACAAATTAAAATAATCAACATCTATAAAACAATTTTAGTCTGAAGACATAAGATTATCTCATGGTGTAAATTTGCATAATGTTGTTTTGAAAATAAGCTTTGTATTTATGATTAAAATACAGGTCAGGATTCCCATCACAGATTCTAGGGAACACATTCTCCTTTTCAAGAAGCAGTTACTATGATCCATTTTTAATCATCATTTTTGAATTGTTTTATAAGACTCTTCAGGAAAATGTTTTCCAAATAAAGCCAAAATAATAAAAGCAGATGGAAATACTAAGTATGCAGGTATTGGATAATGACTTCTATTTTAACTCTAATTCCAAATTTTTAAAAATCATATTGGAAAAAATTAATAACATAAGGGAAAAGAATGTAAATCATACCTTGAGAGCTACCTTCACAAACAAAATTTTCTAATAATCTGTTAGTGTTTGTTATTTTGTGACAATGCTGTGAGGAGGCAAAATAGTGAAGAAAATTGTAAGACACAGGTTCTCCCACATCTTTCTTGCATGTACCTGTAATAATTTCTTTCATCAGTCTTTTAACTCCACCACTAGGCTTCCTAATCACTCCTTTCATGAAGTTCTATTGCCTTTATATTATGTCTGTATTACATCCAATAGATCAAAGTTAAGATGCATTAAATATTACATCTCATGGTTTTGCTAAAGCCAAGCACATCTTTAGAAAGATTGAATGTCATCTTTCTCATACAAATCAAATTAGCAGTGAAAGAGGCAGTTTCTACGTATATTCACAAAGATACCTCATACTGAATTCAAAATTTGTCTGAGTAAGAACCAAGCCTTTCACCTCCTGGTAATTACTTGATACTTAAAGCAATTCAAATGAGCTTTCATGCTGTTAAATTATTTCATAGGTCAATATCACACATTAAATTATCATTTCACCTCGGGGTCACATCAAATCGTTTTACAACTGAGTAAATATATTGAGAATCATTTATATTTTCTGACAAAATATAAATTATTAAATTGATCATAGCTAATAACTACCTGTCATATCAAATGTAAAATAACACATTCTTATAAATTTGAAGTTCCCAAATTATTATGCAAGAGATAACTTTGTGAATTAGAGAATACTATTGCCATTTTTATCATAACACTACTTTCGTTCCTCAATAAATGTGTCTCTTGGCCCAGTGCATTTTCTAGGCTCCCTTTTGTCCTTCTTAGAAACTTTCTCTCTCAATAAATTCTTCCTAGTCTTATAAAGAAGAAAAGAAACATAACTTTCAGTTCTACTTTTGTTAGAGTATAATTAATAATTTATTGCACATTTCTTTGTATCTCTGCTAGATATTTTAGGGAACGTAAGAAAATGCTAAGATATAACCCTTGCCCCCTAGAAGAATTCCTTTCTTAGGAGCTACTGCAAACTCATGAAATACCAAGTTATTTTGACCCAAGGAGGACAAAAATGGTCATTGTACTTAAAACATGCCACATACTTACAAAAACTTGCTGGCGCTGTTTTGGAAAGCTGACCTTGAAGCTGTCAGATGTTAACCACTCACTGGGATTCTGCAGCCAGAGAATGCAAACACAGGTGCAGCTGAATGTCTTCCTCCAGCACACTTGCTGCAGAGCCCAGGGAGTGGGGCAAGATTACAACCAACAACCTTGGGATGAAACAGAAATAGGAGAAGCGTTCTCAGAACCCTTGGTATGCTACTGTGGCAGTGAAAGTTTTTTAATTAAGAATAACATGTGTGGCATTTTCCAGTCAATTTTTTTAATATGCAAGCGTAGTTAAATGGAATTAAAGGAAATAATTACAAAGTCTCTGCTTAAGAATATAAAATTAATCTAAAACACTAAACAGATTAAAAGCTCAAGTTTAAAAGAAAAAAGACACAGCTAGATATATTCATACATAAATAAAATGAGAAAATTCTCTCTGAGCAAGACACCAAAAACAAAGTAATTACAGCTATGCTGCCATAAAAATAAGAATCACTTCAATTATTTTTAAAAGATCATACAAACCAGGAAAAGATAACTCAAATATGAATAACAAAGTATTTTGGGCTTGATACAGTTAGAAAAAGTAGTGAGGAAAAAATACAACATTCACACAGAAAGCAAATCTATAACCTACAACGGGTCCTCTTTACACATACACATGAGAGACAGATGTAAAGATACAGAGAGCACAGAGAGACAGAGAGAATACAGAAATATGTTAATGAAGAACTACTTTTGAAACTTTTTCTAGGAATCGTAATACTATAAAGTAACAAAGAATTTAGTTGTCACAGAGTAGTAGGGGGCATGCAAACTAAAAAGGAATAGCTCATGAGCAAAAAATATTAAGGTTATGAATGGATATGTTGATTGAATCCTATCAAGGAGAGAAAGTAATATATGAATATATGCATTTATCTTTGATAAGGGATTCCATACATTTCAAATAAGGACTTTGTTTAGTTTAGACAACTATCGATGTGAAATAGCCAATGTAAAGAAAGCTGTATCGCACAGGTATATTCTATCCAAGTAACATGTTGTAAATCTTCACTAGTCTTTCAAAATAAAGGATGCAGAAATTTGCAAACCAGGGAACCAAGCAAATGCCATTGTCTGACAACTTAAGCTTAAACTTGAGATTGCGTTACTATTGGAGGTAGTTTACACACACCACTGTTTAGTCATTCAATATAAGAGGATAAGTATTTTCTTGCTATAATTTATTCTCTCTCCCACCTAAGACAAAAGGTACTGTGTCATCCATGAACATGTAGTGTATGTTTAGATACTTATGATGCACAATAAAGCACAGCTACTATGAGATAGTATTGGTTTATACATTTGATATAATCACTATCCAATAGATCTGGACCTTCATGTAGTTATCTGCCAAAATGATTAGCTTTTTCCACAACATCTAAAACAGATTTACTCTAATCAAAAAAAAAAAAAAAAAATCTGAGGCCAGTGAGATGGCTCAGCGGTCTAAAGCGCCTGTTTAGGAAAGCTTAGGTGACCGCAGGGACCACGTTTCGATCCCCGGCACCACATGCTTTGCCAACAAACTAAGCCAGCCATAATATATATATTATATATATATATATTAGAAAAACCTAATAGTTATCAAGAGTGTAGCAGCAGCTGAGGCAGCTAGCTAGCCACTGTCCCCTCCTAACATTGTAATACAAATTACCCACCCAGGGCCAGGGTGTAGCACTCACACCTATAATTTCAGCGAAGGATGAAGGCTCAACCCCAAACTCCAGAAGCCACCCCATGACTGTATGAGGCTTTAGGGCACAACTAGACACAAACCTTAACAATAGTCTAATTTGTTCTAAGAAAAGATTGCACTATTAAACTGATTAACTGATGAAGACTATTGATCAGTACCTGAAGACCATAATTGTTCAAAAATGAACCAGAACAGTATTTAATATTTAATGGAAAGAGCTCAAACAATTCGCTGTCCTCAAGAAGAACAAATAAAGTCTACATGAGTAAAATATAAGTGGCTGCACTTTTAACACGGTAGTAATAGAATACAGAAAACAAGATATTTATATTTTGGGAAATTTTCTTTTTGGGTGGGGGTATTTTCTCTGTTTTGAAAGCTAAATAGCTGTGTATGAAAATCTTTGTGGCAGTATTAAGAATAACAAGCAGAACATTTTTCAAACAGTTTTTAATATGTAAGCCTAATGGAATGGAATTAGAAAAAAATGAATAGAATGTATAGTAAAACTTTTCACAATTCCCTTGGAATATTTGAAGCAAACACAACCTCAATTATAAGCATTATGATTTTTAAAAATGTATTTGGTTGTTTCAGGATTTTACCACTCAGCTCAGACTTGTGATGATCCTTCTGCTTCCAGCCTCCCCAGCAGTGGGATATAGGAGTGTGCCACCAGGTCGGGATTCCAGCCCATTCAGCCTGCCCTGAGAGTGGGGCTGATGCAGCATGTGGCACCAGGGATCAAATCATGGTCCCTGCCTTACCTAAGCTTGACTAACCAGGTACTACAGTCCATTGAGCTATCTGACCGCCCTCACCCCCTTTTTAATTTATAAGTAAGATTTTTCACAAAACAAGTGATAAACCCTTTATTTTGCATCTTTATTTTGTATTATTAGGACCAGCCTGATAGATCAGCAGGCTAAAGCCACTGCTTAAGCAAAGGACAGGGACTGGAGTTTGATCTTCTGAACCACATGCTGTGCTGGCCCCACCTTTGGGCCAAGTTGCGACAGTGATTGAGACTGGGCATGGTGGTGCATGCCTTTAATCCCAGTGCTTGGGAGACTGAAAACAGGAGTATCACTACAAACCCAATCTGTGTAGTGAGACCCTCTAGACCCTATCCTAAATACATTTTTTTAAGAAGTATTTTGTATTATTTTCGTCCTTTGCATACCACCACCATCACAGTTTTTGTTGTGTAAACATGCTCTCAGAGGGACTATTTAATCCAACATACATGAATTCATATTTTAAGGCTATATTTTCTACTGCATAATAACAATAAGGACATAGCATCATATTATAAATTTTGATGCACAAAGTCGAACTAATCCTATTGCTGCAAATCAAGCAAGCATTCCAGTTAGGAATGACTCTCGCAATCCTTATGTTTCCGAGTAATCAAAATGCTCTCTTCACATTCTAAATCATAGCATTTTTGTTAAAATATTCTTTTAAGTAAATATACCAAAATATTAATTTTCCAATGGTCCCCCACCATCTCTACTGCCTTTTTAGTCTCATAACAAGACTTTGTGCTGGTTTGTCTCAAGGGTGTGGGCCTAGAGAAAAGCAGAAGTCCTATGAAATTTCTTTGATCCTTAATTCATGGAATATCCTGGTGATGCAGGAGGTCTGTGAGCCCAAGAAGATTACGGTAGTGATAAAGGCGGGGATGACCTCAAAGGGATGACTGTTGAGTACACTGAGGCTACATCACAGAGATGGGGACTCCTATCCACACCTGTGTTCCAGGTGGCACAGAAAAAAAAAAAAAAAAAAAAAAAAAAGCGGAGTTATCTAAGAAGTCCATGCAAAGACTGGTGCTTTCACAAGAGGGTGGTCAGGTACTGCCCCCGACAGAGGCAAAGACCCCAGAAATTCTGAAAAGTATGGTTTGATGGGTATAAAGATGAGGTGGAGGCAGATGTGATACCAAGACTACTGATTTAAGAAAAAAAAATCTAAGGGTGCAGTCATTTAACAAATCAATGTATAGAGTGAGATTCAAGATTTCTATTCCAGTAGGAGAATATTGCTAATGGAACTTAACTTTATATTCTAGCATAAGTTTTCTAGGAAGCTATGCACTTATTTAAGGAAGGCAGTAATGTACATCTTCAATTTTTTTCTTATTTTACTACTAATCTTTCATGCTTTCCACTTCCATAAGCACATTGTCTCAGTTATTCTTCTCTCATTGCTGGTATAAATACCTGACATTCAAATTGAAGGAAGGAAACATTTATTTAGCTCATAGTGGAGGTTTCAGTCTATAGTTGGCTGTCCAAGGCAGAGTGCACATCGCAGAGAACAAACTTTCATGGTGGCATCAAAGAACAAGAGAGCGAAGGGAGGAGTAGGAGCAGCTCAAGTAGCTAACTTCTATTCCTTTCTTATGTTGAAATATTATTACCTGCCCCAGGGGAGGTGCAATACCCACAACCACAATAATCAATCACAAACTCCAGAAACCACCCCGTGACTGTATGAGGCTTTGGGGGGCACCTACATACAAACCATAACATTCTGCCCCTCGACCCCCCAAAGATTCATGCACATCCCTTTATGCAAAAGACATTTTAGTCCATCTCTAGGAGTTGCTGAAGTCCCAACAGTTTCATCTTTGCTGAAAAGTCCAAGTCCCAAGTCTCCTTCAAGATTTAAGACAGACCCTTAGCTGTGAGCCCATGTACAAATGAAAAGTTAAACACATCCAGTATTCAAAGGCACAAGATAAACACTACCATTCCAAAAGGTACACACAGCAGGATACCAAGCATTGGGACCAACACAAGTCCAAAATCCAGAAGGGCCAACTTTAAATCCTGTAGGTCCTTGTGGAACATCTGAAGCAGTCTGTGGCAAATTGTGAGCTCCATGTGGCTTGGCCCCTATGAAACTCTTGGTAGTTGTAGCTCTCATTGCTTCTCTCTCAGGCTGGCTTTGCCCCTTCTTTGTAGTGTCGATTATATGATCTATGTTCCTGGCTTTTCCAAACTTCTGGGGTTTCCACTGAATTGGGTTCTCACTCACAGTTTTACACACTTCTCTCTCTGGAACACACTGCCTGGCTTCCCAGGCCTTCTTCTGAAATCTAGGTTGAAGCCTCTTTTTTTTTTTTTTCTTCAGAACCAAGAATTGAACTCAGGACCTTGTGTTTGGCAGGCAGGTGCTTATGCCACTGAACTATATCCCCTTCTTAACCTCAGAATCCCTGCATTCTCAATGTACCTAAAACCAATGCCATGTGGATGATGCCAAAGTCTGCTGCCAGCTGGAGCAGTAGCCAGGCTTTTCTTTCTCTTGGCTGTAGGAGTCGAGTATCTGCATCACTGAGTATTCTGATCCTGATTCCAAGGAATAAATTCTCCATGCCGGCACCATTCTGGAACTTGGTGTGGCTGCCACAGCCATTCTGGAACAAGGGGCTCAGCCACTTTCCCCACATTGAAAAGTCCTTGACCCTTGCAATTCTGAGGCTGCAAAGGGTGGAGACTTGCTACCTCCTGTGATACCCTTAGGCCATCTTTTCCATACTCTGGTTTCTTCTCAGCAATGGAGATCCTCTGAGCTCTATCTTTGCAGTGCAGAACTTTCTTGGCACTTCCTTTCTGGCCAAACACAACATTTTGAACCATCCTTCTGGGCTCTTTGCTCTTCATTCTCAACATAAATCTGGCTAAAAGCCAGTAACAACCATGCCACTACCTCAATATTTGTCTGCTTTGAAATCTCTTTTGAAAGATTCATCAGTCCACCATGCTTAAACTCACCCTCAGACAAAGTCTCTGGACATGGATAAAATGAAGACAACTTTTCTGCCAAGTCAGAACACAAATGATTTGGAGTCCAACAACCAATGCAGTCCTTCCCGCAGAAACCTCTCCAGCCTAGTCTTTACAGGCCAGCTTTCTATCAGCCTTATGGTCTCCTGAGTTCTGTCCAGAATCTCCCCTACAGAATATCTGAAGCTGTTCTAGCTCTTTGCAAATAGGCAATGTTTCCAAAGCTTTTCTATATCTTCCCATGAACTATTTCCAAAAACAAACTTGTAATCCACATGGTCAGATTTTAGCCACAGCAATGATCCCACTCCTGCGGTAGCAAATTTTGTCTTAGGTACTCACACACATCCGCTACACACACACACACACACACACACACACACACAACTCATTAATTTTATACACTCTAGACCTCTCAACAACAAAGAAACATCTTTTGAGAAATATGTCCAGTAACTTATCGGAAGAAGTACTGAACCTCGCAAAGGGGGAAGCATTTTTTCTCCATCCTGTTCTCATGTGCACGTATTGTTTATGATATTTAGTAAAAGAAAATATAAAAAATATCTTGGCAAATTGCATACATGTTTGTACACCAATTAAATTACTTTTCTTAAACATATCATCAAGCACCTGCCTTCAACTTTTTCAAGCCTACTTCAAGAGCACTACTGTTGAAGAACTAAATGTTTAAAACTCTGTTACACTGACTGATGTGGTATTAAGTTATACAAAATGAATTTTCCAGGAATTTAATATTTCCCTTTTCCAAAAGATTGAAAATAGCTATTCTAAAGTTATGTTATAGAGTAAGATAGAAATGGTTTAATGTTTAACAGCAGTTTGGAAATTTTAACATTACCCACACACAAAAATTTATTCTTCTTCACCACATTGTATTCTTTAGTCCCTTATCTAAAGTCCTTTCAGGGTCTAAGATTTGGATATCTGAAAGGAATTCTGAGTTTTCCCCGTGAGATTGCTTCTACCATTTTATTGAGAATGGTCACTTAGGGCTAATAATTCTACTTTTGTAAAAATGGCTGTCCATATACAAGCTCACAGTCTCCAGAGGGTGTCAGTTTTTTGCACATGTAGAGTCTCTAACTGTTCTTCCTCAAAATAGGAACTACTGAATTAATACAAAGCACATGTTGGTAAAACGAAAAAAAAAAGTCTAACTTGTAGAAGTTCTCAAATTATAGTTTTATAAAAATGGAAAGCCTTATTCTCCTTTAAATATGACCTCAGCCAAAGGTCCTAGTGTTTTATTTTTTTTCCTCTTAGAGGTCTTCACGAGCTAAATTAAAAACAGGCTGCGCCCTGCTGGCCTGTGCCAACTCTCTAGTCACTCTTCATTTCTCCACTTGTGTTGTTTCCAGAACCTACTGAGGTATCTGAGGAGGAGGAAAGCATGAGACTAAAACTAATCACAGAATAATAAAAAAAAATCCGGTGAAGTTTAACACTGAAGCTTTATATCTCTCTACCTATAGTTTCAAGCTGTTAGTTTAGAAAATTTAATAAAATAATGACGTTTCCTGTTACATTTTATTCTAAACAGTGTTGCTCCTAAAGAGCTTACCATTTCATGATTGGACAATAATTAAGCAGCCATACCATATTTTTATAGAAAGGTATATTTTCCTATGTATATTGTTAAGAAATTGAAACCGCTATCATTAATGAGGTTGCCATCATGCTGCAGGAAAAATATAACATCCTTCCTAGTTACTGTATTATTAAATTATTTTTAAATATAATACTTAGATATTTCTTAGTTTGGTTTAGAAAAGAGTGCAATATGAGCAATATCTAGTATTTTTTCTAGAGATTATGAAATTCTTGTAATAAGTGATTTGAGTTATTAAAGTTCAATATAGAAATCAAAATCCATCCAAAAATTCAGCACTTGCAAAATACTAACTCAGACTAGAAAATTAAGCTTCCTACTAATTTTCTATTGTTCTTTAATTGCCAGTGAAAGAAATTTTCTTTGCTGCAAAACAAACCAAAGATATAAATAAAAATAAATAAATAATAGCACCTAGTAAGAAATCTGCACTTAGTGAAGTAACAGGCAAATAGAGCAAATGTTTAGCCATCTGGGGAATAAAAAATCAAAAGTAATAAGCAGCATTGAGAATTTATTACAAAGAAATTATGCCAAGAGCTTCTTATAGCTATTTGCTATGGAAATGCTCAAATTAGTGGATAAAGAAGAGCACTCTATCTTACATATTTGAACTCTCTTGGTATCATTTTACACATGATCTCAGAGAATAATATTTTCTAAGTAATCTAAATTAGCGTGACTATAAATGCTGCCATACTGATGCAAATTTGCTAGCACACTGCAAAGATCCAGTTACAATGAATGACATAGTTTGATGGGATTGTCTATAGCCAGAGGAAAATGATATTGGGTTGTTGTCTTACAGAATTGAACAAAATTAATAAATTTCAAAGCCACAGTGATACTAAGAAGTTATGTAAAAAACAGGGTGCACTCCATGGTGCAGTGAGCCCACCACAGAATCCAGATACAGTGGCTGATGCCTGCATTCCCATCATGGGGAAGGCTGAAAACAGGAGGATCACCATGAGTCCAAACTGTGCACTGACCCTGTAACAACCAAATTCATTAAAAAATATTAATTCAGAAATCAAATTTCACGATCAAGTGCCATTTTCTTGCTACATCATGGCATACAGCAATTACATGTCTTATTTTTCTTTGAATGCATAATTCCTAACAAATATTCTGTGTTTCAACAGAGTCATCAAACTATGTGTAAAATAATATCTCCAAAATTTTAATTTGAAAGAGTGATGATATGGTTGACCTCAAGAGCCAGTGACCCTTAGTCAAAGCTATGAGATGCATTAACTAAAGATAAGTGATGAGAGCTTGGATCTCTGTGTTATATTGGAGTAAGATGTACTAGCCAGAACTGATTAGTGAGAATTAGATTGATATTGCATTGATTTGACTGCAGTAAACTTTGAAAGTTCAAACTATAGGGTAGCTAGAATACACCTCTCTGAAGAGAGCATCATAAGAGACCTCCACCAAAAGCTGGTTTGAGTTTCCTGCCACATTAGTGCTTCATGCATGCTCCATGGTTGCTCCTGTAAGTCATAAGATCTTTCTGTACATCTTTGTTCTTTTGTTTTGGGGATATGCTGTATTCTCTGCCTGCAATGACTAGTAAACTGAATTCTACAAGAAATGAATAATTAAAGTAGGTGATTATCACATGACCATCATGAACTAATATATCCAAAAATTGTAAGCCCTTCAAAGAATTTGTCACAAGCATAACTTTGAGACCTAACAATCACAATTCATGAAGACAATTTTTTTTCCTCAAGGGGAAAATCACACAATATTTTCATTTGTACACAAATTAATAGAAAGAAAAAATACTTGTCTGGCTTGTCTATAAAATATCTTCCTCACTATTAGTACCATGGTCTGATTTCCACACTAACTGTACCTTCTTAATTATATTCATTCATTATCTTTATTCGATCACTGCTGTCTTCTGCTTTCTGACTTAATGTGCCCAAGCATCTCATCCATTTCACTGGTTTTTGGTTAAATCCAAAGTCTTTCCAGCATCTAGGATGTTATGCTTTGTGTCTAGTTGTGCCCCCAAAGCCTCATACAGTTACCAGGCAGACTTCGAGAGTTTGTGATTGATTCCTGATCCACTGTTGAATAACTGGCGTGAGTGCTGCTGGGGATATGAGGGCTAAGTACTGCTGGGATTATAGGTGTGAGTGCTATATCCATCCTAGTGCAGAAAGCCTGAAGGCAATATAAGGAAAGAACAGAGGCTTGTCTTTTGCTATTGTCAGTACTACTCCTCCTATTTTCTGTTGTTGTTTTGCATTTTCTGCTATCGCGAACTGCTGTGCTCTTCTACACGTCACTCTGCCTTGGAGCTAACTGAGTAAGGACTGAAATCTCTACTAACTATGAGCTAAATAAGCCTTTCCTTCCTTAATTTTGGGTGTTATTTTTTTTTCCCAGCAAGGTAATGGAGATAAAGGGCAAGAGTGGATCCCTTAAGCTCTTACAGGGTGGATCACTTAATCTCTACTCATCCGTCCTGCAAGTATCTAGAAAAGGAGACCAAAGGATACAACTGTATATATACTCTCACATTAAACAGACTTAAGTTAGTGAGGAAAGTAGAAGATTATTAGGCAATTTGACAAAGTGCCAATGAATATAGCTTATAAATCTTTTAGACATAGGAATAAATTCCAAGGCTTCTTTATTGGCTATAGGACATTTGGAAGAATATTTAATGTTCTCAGAGCTTAAATCTTTTCCTTTGCAAAATGGTGAAAACAGTCATGCTTCATAGCCAAGATTAAAATAGATAATATATATGGACTCTTCAGACCAGTGACAGTATAAAATAAGGACTTAATAAATAAATGGTTAATGATTTAAATTCAGGGAATTAAAGTTGATTAACCAATTAGATGTTCATAAAATCATATTTAACTTGGCCAAATTTCCATTGTTTAATATGATGACTGTATTTTACTTGTATTAAGAGAACTGAACACCGAGACTATTGGCAGTGGCACATGAAAACAGAACTGTAATCCAGACCCTCCACATCAGCCAACTCAGAGAGCTACATTTCCATGGTATTTTTTTTTTTTTGCAAATTTAAATATTTTTATTGAAGACATTGCATATCTACTGAGAGTACCATGCTTAAAGTGCAATGCTATGCTTCCCTGTGTACATGCTATATCATTCAAATATTGAGAATGCCTAGTACTTTACTGTAGCAGCTCAACTTTAATAACTGCCACAGAATTTGTTATAAATTTGCTTGGTATGGGGTCAGCAAGATGGTTCGGCGTTCTAAAGCGCCTGCTAAGGGAAGCTTAGGTAATCCCAGGGACCGGGTTTGATTCCTGGGATCACATGCTGCATCAGCCTCACCCTCAGGGCAGGTGGAGCCAACCGTAATAAAAAAGATGAAATAAATAAATAAATAAATAAATAAATAAATAAATAAATAAATAAAATACAAGAAATTTGCTTGGTAAGAATAATGGCATTGCACTTGACAGGGACTGTCAGGATGCCACAAGCAGTCTGAATACCAAGAGAAAGAGGAGGGCCATCCAACAGCAGCAAATCTTGGACATTTTCAGACTTGTCTCCAGATACAATGGCTGCCTGAACAGATGCACCATAAGAAACAGCCTCACCAGGGTTGAAGTGCTCTTATTCAATTATTTTCCATTGAAGAAGTCCTGCAGAAGCTTCTGGGTCTTGGAAATACAGGTAGAACCACCCAGCAGGACAATGTCATGGACCTGAGACTTGTCCAGTTTAGCATCTTAAAGAGCCTTCTCCACAGGTTTCAGAGTGCTATGGAACAGGTCAGCATCCAGCTCTTCAAATCGAGCACAAGTAATGGAGGTATAGAAGTTGATTCCTTCATGGAGGGAATCAATCTGAATACTGGCTTGTGTGCTAGAGGAGAGGGTTCTCTTAGCTCGCTCACATGCAATATGAAGATGGTGGACAGCTCTTCTGTTCTCACTGATGTCCTTGTGCTTGCACTTGAATTTAGCAACCAAATGATTGACCATTAGGTTGTCAAAAACTTCTCCACCTAAGTGGGTGTCTCCAGCCGTAGATTTCACTTCAAAGATTCCATCTTCAATAGTGAGGATTGACACATCAAAAGTGCTACCTCCTAAATAAAAAATCAGCACATTTCTTTCAGCTCCAACCTTTTTGTCTAAGCGATAAGCAATAGCAGCAGCTGTTGGTTCGTTGATAATTCTAACTACATTAAGACCAGCAATAGTTCCAGTATCTTTGATCATCTGACACTGAAAGTCATTAAAGTAAGCTGACGTAGTGACCACAACACTGGTAACAGTCTTCCCTAGGTAAGTTTCTGCAATCTCCTTGATCTTTGTCAGCACCATAGAAGACACCTCCTCTGGGTAGAAGCTCTTTGTCTCTCCTTTGTATTCTACTTGAACCTTGAGCCTGTCTGCATTACCCACCACCATGAAGGGCCAGTGCTTCATATCAGGCTGGACAACAGCATGATGAAATCTATGTCCAATTAGATAGCATCAAACTGTGTTGGTGGTGTTCATAACCATTTGATTTTTTTTTTTCAGCATCTCAAATCAGCCATTCAGTGTCAGTGAAGGTGACATAGCTTGGAGTGGCTCGGTTTCCCTGGTCATTGGCAATTATCTGCACTTTTCTGAAAGACACTCACACAAAAGTAGGTGGTGCCAAGATCAGTGCCACTGCAAGTCCCTTCGACATGGTTGCTTGCATATAGGCCTGGCTGTGCTAGCAAAGATGGCACACAGGAAGCCTCTTACTTCCCGGTGAGTTCAATGAGTCATGTTTTAATTTTAATCATCCCAGAACTTTCAGAACTTTGTCAACAAATGCCAGCTTTCCTAGATTTTTCTTAGAACCAAAGAAAACAGAAAAGTTCCCAAACTAATCACAGAGACTGTACTTAGGACTTCCCTTTTCTTCACCTCAAAACCTTCCAGACCCTTTGTCTGCTCTTGGGTTTCTATCCAATACAAGGGATGGTTCCTGCATTTCTTATTTTGTCAAGCTCTGACTAAATGGCTTATGCCTGTTCTCATTTTGGTGTTCCTCATTTGTTTCCACAGTACCATCAGTGAGATTGAGAACAACATGTTCAATGTTTATTTTAAATTATTACACTATATGTTTTATTGCTGGTATTGTTCAGAATACTGTTATGAGGATACCATGACCATTAGGGCTCAATGTGTAATAGTCAGTTTATGGACTGTTATGGTTTGTGTCTAGTTGTACCCCCAAAGCCTCATGTAGTCATTGGGCAGAGACTTGTAGAGTTTGAGACTTGATCCATGATCCCTGGGATTATGGGTTTTAGTACTGATGGGATTATGGGTTGAAGTACTTCTGGGATTATGGGTGTAGCCTAAGGCAGGGGCTAAGGCGGAGAGCCTGAATGTAATATAAAGAGAGACAGAGAGACAGACTAGAGCTGTTGCTCTCTGCTGCCCTGTTTGGTTGGCTGTCTCTGCCGCCATTTTGCTGCTGTTCTGCTGCCATGAACTGGATGCTCTCCGCCTTGCTCTCAAGGTCAGCCAAATATGGACTGAAACCTCCATGAACTGTGAGTTAAATAGACCTTTCCTTCCTTCATTTTGAGTGTTGGGTATTTGTCGCAGCAACGAGCAAAAAGTAACTAAGACATGGGCATAATCCAAATACTCATAAAATGGTCAATCCTCTCCCTACAGTTTTATGAACTCCGAATCAATTCAACCACTTAGTCTCATCTTTTTCATGTTGTTCTCTATCTTCTTTTCCCTATTGTTTAGAATCTTGGTGGACAATATTATCAATAAGCTAGGCTATATGCCTAGATAAATTCTTAGCACACTAATACTACTTTAATTTTTTATCATTAATTGTTCTTTAAGAGAAAGAGGGGTGCCTTTCATTCAAAATTGTTTTTCTAGTCCTTTCAAGTACTTTGACAAATTTGCTAATCAAGGCAGCTCCAGCCCAAAGCAAAAGGTCGTGGGACAGGCAGGTAAACAAGGCTGGCTAGGGAGACTCCACCCAGCATGTTTCCTGATTTTCTCTTTAGGTCCAATGTTGGAAACTGGGTGAGCTCAGAGCTCTTGAAAATCACATTTAGTCTGCTAAAAGAAGCCAAAGTGGTTGTCTCAGTTGCTCTCTCCTCTCATTGCTGGGACAAATACACAATACTCAAAATGAAGGAAGGAAAGGTTTATTTAGCTCACAGTTAATGGATGTTTCAGTCCACACTTGGCTGACTCCAAAGCAAAGTGGCACATGGCAGACAGCAGTATTTCGTGGCAGTGGCCAAGAGCAGAGAGCCAAGGGGAGGAGTGGCAGCAACAATGGTTACAGAGAGCAAGTCAGTCTGTCTCTCTTATGTTACATGTAAGCTCTCTGTCCCAGGCTGGGTGTGTAGGACTCACACCCATAATTCCCAGCAGCACTCACACCTATAATTCCAGTGGATCATGAGTTCATCATAAACTCTAGGATTCTGCCCCATGATTGGATAAGACTTTGGGGGGGGAACAACTAGACACAAACCATAACAGTGGGATTTTGAGGTCCATATTCAGAAGCAAAAAGAAAACTGAGTGTAGGCAGATATCACTTGCTTCTGTGGAGAATAGAAAAGACATGAAACATTGGAGGTAGTCCCAGGTTAGTTGTGTCTGAAGTAGGAGTCTGAGGTGGGAGTACAGGAAAGAAGGCTGGGCTGTGAGTGATCATTTCAGTGGGAAATGCACCCCTGGGCAGACTGATAGTCACACTCATGTTTGATAGTGGTGGTGAATTAGCTGTGCATGGTTTGTGATAAAGCCTAATAACACAATTATGTAATAAAGGAGCACTGTCATTTAAGATAGAAAGGTACAAGCCTCACATATAAATATCTGGACAATAACTCAACATGAGCCGTTGAAAATCCTACAGATTGCTGGATGTATCTTGTTAGTGGTCATCCAATAACTGAGTTATTAAGCGAAAGTGGTAGCCCAAAATCTATGGCCATAACAGAATCATGAAAAACAACGGGACAACTTCTCACCAGAATGCTACACTGGGGTTAAGCTACACAAAGAAATACAGAATAGACTGTGCAATAAAAAGGAGAAGGAAGATACCAATTCAGTTTACAAATGTTTATTGAACAGAGGATGAAGGGCGAGAAAGAAATAATGAAAAAATACTCTCGATTAGAATCAAGAGGCCCTTAGGTGTCGTGTCAGAAGCTTGCTGCGCTTTACTTTGCTCATTTCAACGCTGAGCTCCACTTTCCCTTCGGGAGCGGGAGGTGCTGAATGGGTCGTTTCATTTGTGGTGGGCTGGAGCAAATAGAGAAATGCAATTCCCAGCTTGTCCGCTAGAAAACTGTCCAGTGCCTGAGCAGTTCGCGTGGTTAGTTGCGGGGGCGCAGTATGGAAAGAAACCATCAGCGCGTAGCACACGAGTCACCGCAAGGCGGCCTTGCGAGCAAATGACAGCGTAGACATTATTTTAGAAAAGTGAGACCTGTGAGCTCAGCCGGCGCCTGTGGAGGGAGACTCTGCGTCCCTCCCAAACTGGGAAGCGTCGGCGAACTCGGCGGCGTGGCACCCCCTCCTGCCACTCCGGCGGCGCCAAGCGATCCCAGCCCGGCCCCAGCCCAGGCCAGAGACAAGGGCTCCGCCTTACTCTGCACACTACTCACCCTCACCGACTCGGCAACCCGGGGCGGCCAAGGAGGCCCTGAGTCCGTTGCTTTGGAATCCCAGGCCCTGGAGCGCGGAGGGGCGGCTCGTGGCCCTCTGTGGGCTCGCCCTGCGCGGCCACCCCGGCCTCCCAGTCTGCAGGACTCAACTCCAGGGGCATTGTGTGGTGTGTGTGTGTGTGTGTGTGTGTGTGATATCTGAGGATTAAACTTGGGGCTTTTTTCCCTCCCTTCCCCTCCCCTCCTTCTCCTCCTTTTCCTTCCCTTTCTCCCTTGTTTTCTCATTCCTGACCCCTAGCCTTGCTCCATTTCCCTCCCCAGCTTGGCTCACACTTGACCACCTTCCTGCCTCAGCCTCTCAAAGGGCCAAGATTTACAGTGCCAGAATTTCAGAAGTGCCCCACCATGGGCTGCAGCTTTCTTCTCTGACTCACCTGCTTTACCGGGCTTCTTCGCCCAGCAAGGGACAAGGGTCAGGCCAAACCTTCAGGCCAGAATGACTAGAACTGACTGCTGCAGAAGTTCATCCCCGAAGCCTTTTTGTGCAGAAACTCCCATAAGTTACGAGGAAAGGAGAGCAAAAGTTTGTGTTGGAGGGTTGAGGTAGGGAAAGTGATGAATTCAAGCCATTTGTCTAAGGGTCTTCTAACAAAGTTTTAAAGTATTGCTGCTTCCTACAAATTAGCAAGTGGCATTAGATATATTATCTAGGCTTGCTTTCCTTTCTATGAATGCATACCATGACCTCAAACCAGCATCAGTGAAAGATTCATGAGCCTTACGCTTTTCTCAGTGTCTGCCTTCTTCTGTCTTACTAATGCATATACGCAGTATGTGCAAGCTACCCTCATCTTGAGAATGGGTCCATGTACATAATGCAGCTTGCTCTTTATTTCAATCCCCTTCCCACCCGCCGCTGTCCCTCAGCCCCCAATTCCCCTTTCCCCACTTTCACTTTTGTGTATCACCATTCTTATCTCATCCAGAGTGAGTGCTTACATTCACTGAGGCCTGGGCTCCTCCCATGGTCCATCTTATTCAGCTGACTCCCCATCTTTAGCCCCTCCTCTTCCCCTCTGTCTCCTGGACCCCTTCCCATTGTCACCATCTGCTTTCTCGAGTGGAAATGAAGATGGTCAAAAATCAGAGTGAGGAGAGAACAGTTCTTATTCTTTTCCAGACAAACAGATAACTTCCTGCCAAGGTTAAGTCAGCGAAATCCATTGCGTTAGGAAGCAATGCAAACAATCATCCTTTCTAATGGGAAGAAAGCCACAAGGCCATACCTGGAATAACATTCTTCCTGCCAAAGATGCATAAGGGAAGAATAATAATGGGCAACTGGTCAAGGATCTTCGTCATAACTTAATCTATACAGCATAGCTGTTTTGTGGATTGAAAAAAATATTCTTGAATGGACTCTCCTGTCTTCCTTTATTAATTATTTAGATTTGACTCCTTAATAATACAGGGTCAATTTGTAAAGCAAATGAATTATTAGCATAGCAGGAGAAATATATTCCTGAGAGTTCAAACTATTTAAATAAATACATTAAAATAATACCTAGAGGTTTTTTTCATAAAATAAAACTTTACCAAGATTTATAATAATTAGAACTCACTGACTATTGCTGCTGCTATTGCAGTAAGCACAACTGAAAGGTAGGTCCTAAAGCCCCTGTCTCCTGCTACACACCCTTGATTAGTCCCTTGATTAGTTTGTTACACAGCTGACTAAAAAGAAGATAGGAGATATCTTTCTTTTCTGACTCACCTGCTTCGCCAAGTTCCTTTGGCCAGCAGAGGACGAGGGTCAGGCCAAACCTTGGGGTCAGAATGACTAGAGCTGTTGCAGAAGTTGATCCTCATTTGGGAAATTCCCGAGGACTTCCTGTGCAGAAACTTCCACAAACTATAAGGAAGGAGAGAAAAAAGTTGTGTTGGAGAGTTCAGGTAGGGAAAGTGGTCAACTCAAGCCATTTGCCTGAGGGTCTTCTAACAAAATTTTAAAGTGTTGCTGCTTCCCACAAAATAGTAAGTAGCATTTAAATGGATTATCTAGGTTTTGTTTCCTTTCTATGAATGCATACTATGACCTCACTGACAATTACTTCTACCCTGCCTCTCTGCCATGCTGTGTTGAACGGGCATCACTGGGGGTGGGCAGGAGCTTTTTAAAACAATGGCCTCTTCCTTGAGTCTGAAATTTGAAGCTTAAAAAAGAAAGGATTTGACCCCAGGAAATATTCCCTGTTGACAACTTTGAAGATCAAAGAGGTTATACATCGAGGAACTTGGAAGCAGATTCTAGGAGCTGAGAGTATCTCCAGCTGACAGCCAGTGAAGAAATGGGACCCTCAGTCCTTTGTCTGTAGGGAATGAGTTCTGCCAAGTGTGCGCAACCTCAAGACATACTGAGGCCCATATGAGATGAGCCCTAAGAGTGAGGTGACCACAGCCTTGTGGGACCCTGAGCAGAAAAGCAGGGCAGCCTCACTAGGATTTCTGATGCACAGAGCACAGAGATGGTAAATAGTTTTTACTTGAAGCTGTGATACAGTAATTTGTTACCTAACAAAATAAATCCCACACTGTGTGCACATTAACTTCAAATAAATAAAGAGCCTTTTAAAATAATGATACAGATGTGTGACTGGAAACACAGTGCACAATTGCAGATGAAACTCAAAGTTAAGACAAGCATAAGACCGGGAAAAGTTAAATCAATAATAAGTACATTGGTCATAAACAAAAAGATAGCAGCAATAGTTTTGGACACCTTCCTCCCAAGCTGGAAATTTTTGAGGAAAAAAAAAGGCAGAAGGAGAAAGGTCACTCTGATTCTCCACATCCTTCCACACAAAGCAGATCTCAAAGCCTACGAAGGATACCCTGATCTCCACTTGACTCAGGTTCGAAGACTTTCAGTAAGACATGCCGTGTGTCCCTGGTCCTGGAGGACAGGAACACCATTATCCCTATTTAGCACAGCTAAATGCAAACAAGCTTTGGCTAAGCAGAAACATGTTTGAAGATCCCACTCACATTGCAATTGCTCCTGGCTCTGTCTTTTTAATCATTTCCCTATCAGATTTGTAATTTAAACCTGAGCAGGTTACTGTTTCAATGTATCTCCTGGCAGGGTTAGACTATTTCAGCAATTGACTTTAACAAGAGTATTCTGGATCCCTTTTTAAACTGGTGGCTCATGACTGTAATCCCAGCACTTGGGAGGCTGATGCAGGAGGATCAGTGTGACTTCGAGACCAGCCTGGACTATAAAAGTGAGCTCAAGGCCAGTCTGAACTGCATAGCGAGACCCTGTCTCAAAAAGACAAAAAAAAAAAAAAAAAAAAAAAAGATACAGACTCATATCTTATCTCAATGCATTCCACACCTGCCACTGAGGGTGAACCTGTCTTAGCCATTATCTTGTGGCTGAGACATCATACCTAACACAAATTAAAAGGGGAGAGATTTGTTTTGGTTCACACTTTAGTCCACCATTGACTTGATCCAAGTCAACACATCATGGCAGAGAGGCAGGGTAGAAGCAAGCTGCCGACCTCAGGGGTTCAGGCAGCAGAGGAGGAAAAGAGGAGCCAGGGAGGAAGAAGTGCCCTTTTGGGTCACACTCTCTAATCACATTCCACCTCCCAATGCCTAATTAGCTCCCGACCTCATAATGTAATCGCAGCCCCGCGAGGCATTGGAGGCACACTTCAGATTTAAAGCACAACAGAACTGAATCCTCGTCTTTATTAGTATCAGCACCTTTGAAGAGAAGGTGGCAAGAGACAGAGGAAAGGGGAGGTGGCGAAAGGGTTGAAAAACAGGAATTAAGACATGTTATGCTGGGCCAGGCGTGGTGGCGCAGCCTGTAATCCCAGCACTCGGGAGGCTGAGGCAGGAGGATCGGTGAGAGTTCAAGACCAGCCTGGGCTACAAAAGTGAGCTCAAGGCCAGCCTGAACTGCACAAGAGACCCTGTCTCAAAAAAAAAAAAAAAAAGACATGTTATGCTCATGTCTCAACTCCACACAAGGACTCAGGTACTGCAAATATATGCCAGTAAGAAAAAAAGAACTGAATGATCTCTAACCAGAAAGATAAGAGAAAGAGAATGAAAGAAGGGAAGAAATGAAGGAAGGAAGGAAGGAAGGAAGACAAACCATAAAAAAGAAAATTATGCTAGGGATTAGTATCTTACGATACCTGAAAGAGTGACAGAATGCCAATTTTTCAAAATGAAAAGTTATGTTCTTTGCCTGACATTCTCCAAAATTTGCTTATATCAAATTATTTCTTATTGTACATAAGTGCATTTTTTTATTTTGTAAAGATTTCATGTTGATATATGAGAGCAAAATATTACAAAAAATAGATATTTCTCTTATGATATATGATTTAAGATATTTGACAATTAGACCATTTTACCCATTCATATGTGGCATAAAATTTGGAGACAACCTTAACTTTATTGAAATGCTAAAGTAGCACTAAAGCTTTCTCAAGTAAATATCAATTGGTCCTACCTACTTCCTAAACATTCCTATACATACGCCTGTTGTCACTCTGTTTAAGCGGTGGTCACTTATCCTGGACCATTCCTGTCAGCCTCATCATAGAATTTCAACCACATTATCTGCTTGCCATAAGCCTTGTTGATCTGTCTTTCATCTGTGTGTTTTACAGAATACCTATGACTCAACGCTTTCTCAGAACACACAGCCTCAAATGCTGGGACACAGCAACAAAAATTTGCCAGAAAAGATACAGTTTACATGATACTAGGTACTGTAAAGATGGAAAACATTCTGCTTTGTCATGCTCTCAATCCTTTCCTTGGCTCCGGTGGAACTATTACCAAATGAACCACTCAGACATTGCTGATATACTACACCAGAGTCATGTTCCTGTGCGACATTACTCCTTCACACTTTTTGGGTGGCATTATATTTGAAAATGCATGAAACAAATGACTAAACTTTTTAAAAGTTGTGGGTGACATTGTCCAGCCCATCACTCAATGGTCTCATATAAAGTTCTGTGTACGAAATTGGCAGAAGAAGTGCAGGCTGAGAAGGAAGGCCAAGTGTTAGGGGAGACCAGGTGGCAAGTTTTTAGCCCAAAAGGTGATTGTAAATCTTGAATAAGTTATGAAGTGTATACAGTTATATAATTATCTATATTGTGTAAACATCCCCTCACATCTTATAGTAAGCTTAATTATGGCAATGATGTTAGCTGTTTTCTAGAGAAATTACATAAATATTTTTTCACATATTTTGTTGTATCAGCATTAAATTCATTATGAGTAGTCAGTTATAGAAAAATCAAATTTAACCAAAGTGAATATACCACAAATGGCTGTGTGCAAATAGGAATTGGATACATGCTATTACTTTCTAAAACTGAATCTAGCATCCTAGAGTGGATCGTGATTTTGAAAAGTAGAAATTTCTTAGCCTTTTAAAATCTGCATGGCTCCTACATCTCCAACTCTTCCTGGAAACAGATCTAAGTACTATAGTGAATGATTTATTTATTTTTTTTGCTGACTTTGGCTTATTCTGAGTGCCAGATTTCCTGTCTTAACTACTCATGCATACCAATTCTTTTAATAGCAAGCACCTTCCCATAATTTATAGTCTGTGTAGCCTTTGAATTTCCTGTTCCTTTCCAAAAGGGAAGACCTTAACATTCTGAGATGAAACTTTTTCTTATCAATCAAAAGAATATAATAAAAAATATAGATGCATTTGTACATTCCTGTATGCATGGGTGTCATTTTAGGTCCCCTGAATTGTCTTTCACAGAAAATCAGGCAAAAGAAAATGAAAGAAATTTGATATTTATGACTATTGGTCTAATCAATAAAACATCATGTGTGATGTCTAAGCTTCCTTTTGGCTGTTTAATTTTCCTGAACAGATTCTGAAGAACAGTTACAAAATTTTGCTACTACTAATGCACCAAATACCATCACCCAATATAGTATACATTTTCTTGTCCTCAGATTTATCTTTTTAAGAAATAGTTATCTCTCTTTTTCATAGCAGCTGTGATTAAAATAAAGTTGAATAACATGCCAGAGCCACACTGTTGGAGCAGAATAATACTCAAACTTGCTGTGCCTCAAAACTGTGCACTTCAAATACATGAAGGACCAGTGAGATAGCTCAGAGGGCTAAGCACTTGCCTGCTGAAGCAAGCACAGGGACCAGGGCTCAATCCCTAGCACTGTATGCTGTGCTAGTCCCATGCCTGGGTGCACTGAGCTGGCCACTGAGACCTGGCATGGTGGCACATGTCTATAATCCCAGTGCTGGCAAGGCTGAAAACAGGGGGGTCACTATAAGTCTGAGCTGCATAGTGAGACTCTGTACCAAATATACACACATACACATACTCAAACACACAAAAAATACATGAATCAGCCTACTTTAGTGGGTATACCAAACATTGGGTTTAAATAGCAAATTATTATTTATGCTACATATTTTCTATGACACATGAAGCAAATGTAAAAATCATCATGATAACCATGCGGGAGAAGGAAGATGAGAGTCAGAAAGAACAATGCTGTCATTAGTTGGACCACTGTCCAACTAATGCATAGAATGCATAAGTCAGGTTGCTGTGTAAAATCAGGTAGATGCAGTTTTTATAAAGTTTTCTGTAAGGCTACAATTTTCAGAAAGCTGTCACCACTCAGAAGGCAAGAACCACCAGCTGCCTGGAAAAGTACAGGGAGAGCTCATGCTTGGGGCTTAGAAGGAGCTTAGAACTTAACATTTTATCTTCAACAATCAACAAATCATTTTATATTCATCAGAGAAACAAAGTCACAGGAAAGGAGTACATTACCTGATTTTTTTTTCCTTTGACCCTCACTCTGAGTATTGTTTTGGTGGAACTGGGGATCTCTGCAGGCTAGTATGATTTCAGAGAGAGGACCTAATAATACTGAAAATTTCTTGGTGGATTCCTTAATCTAATATGCATGTAATGGCCATATTTCCAGTTAAAGCATCAGTTAATGTGTTTTATGCCTGAGAAATAGCTCAGATTGGAACTATTAAATCTCTTAAGGAAACTTTACTTAGGGCTGTCCATAAATTCTAGAGTCTATCTACCTATGTATGTCAAGAAATACCTCATGTATGGTGTGATCATTTTATTCCTAGAAACTCTTTGTTCCTATGGGCATTGCGTCTGATTGGTCTGCTTAGGATCATTGTTCTAATTGTATTTGACTGTAGACTGCATCTATCTGGCTTCTGAAGAAAAGGGATGATTTTGCCACGGGGGAAATGCGTTGAGATTTAGGAGTTCAAATTCTATATCTGTGTCTATGACTATTCAGTGTTTCCATTTTCATTGATTAGTGATTCTCTGCTTTTGCACCAGTGCCCTAGTGTATCAGGGAGACCTGAAAATATGAAGCACTTAAGATGCTGGTTCTCTGCTTTTATAAGTTTAATCTTCCTCTGAGTCTAAGATGCATTTCTCTTGAGAGTTCAAGAAATGAGCACTGCCTTGAAAGCTAACCAGTTGCTTTCTCATTTTTCCCTCATGTTCCGAATTAGCAGTACAGGTGCTCAGCTTCTTATTTTCTCTGCATTTACTATGCAAGGTCATCTGAAAAAGTCAGCTGACCACCCAGCCATCCTAACCCTTATTGTTGCCATAGAGGATAATTTCAAAACCTGATAACTTTCCATGTGTGATCTCCATTCCAGGATTTCTCTGGTACTGATCTGAGTAACAGAAAGGCTCTCACATGACTCAATCTACCAAATTCCTTCTGTCTCTGGAAAACAAGCTGGCTACATGCTCCTTACTGTGTCAAAACCAGCCTCAGAATCACAGCCTGAAGATCTGACTCTGGAGGCTTCTTATGCCACCCAATACCATAAGAGTTAAGGAATTATCAGCAAACAGAGGCCATTTTAGAAGGGCAATGCCAAGGGATAAATAAAGCATATTCTGCAACTTTAAAGCATATTCTGCAACTTGTACACAGGTTTAAGAAAAATCAAACAATTGATTTTTTTAAAAATCCTAGAATTAAGACAATGGAGAGCCTTGACCAACACAGCTTTACGTTGTGTGGGAAATATAGGTTAGCAGAACTCAGAAAGGGTTTAGCCCTGATATCTAACAGGAATTCTGAGCTTGAGTCACCTTGTAGAACTTGGGCCTTGCACTTATAGAAATGAAATGGAAGAAAAATCAGCATCAAATCACAAGCTTCTTTCCTTTCTGTCTTATTCTATTATCTCCCATTAAAAGACAGAAGCCAGAAATCAAGGACACCATTCATACTGATCAGAGAACTCAACGTTCAAGGGAAAAGAGCAGAGTGGTGAACGCTAGAGAAGTAGCCCACAGAAGCCAGTAACAAGTGTCCAGCATGATGATAAATGCAGCTATAGATGTCAAAGCAGTGGCCTACCTAAACTAACAGCCTGACCTCAGTGTAAGGGACAACGGTAAACAATACAAATTTGACGTGAAAGCAGGATACATGAGCCTCTCTGTTTGAAATACAGGAAGGTACCAATGCTCAGAGTGAAGTGTCTAATAACTGTATGATATTATAAAAGAAGATTAGAAACCATGACAGAGCAATTTCACCTAAAACTCTGAAGGGACTCCCACCCTGCTCAAGGCTCTCATAGAGAGAGAAGGGAGCATATGAAACAAAGTTTCTCAGGCCTACTCCTGTTCTTGAGAAGATGATGGAACAACTGTGACAGCAAGAGGAAGGAACAAAACCTCTAAGAACTCAAAGAATCCACAAACCAATAAGTGCTAAAGTGAGGCCTTCACCATGGCCTAAGATGTCAATGGGACTGGAAGCTAGCTCGACTTTAGGGTGAGAAGCTTCTTGGCTCAGCAACAAAGGACCAAGAATGCATCTCATTCCCTAATGACAAGCCGTTCCAGGCAGAAAGAGACTTGTACACACCCTTGAGTTGATTGAGTATGAATAATAGGAAAAACATTAAAGTCTGAACATGGTTGAAATTATCTAGATTCAGTTAGTAGCCCATCAATAAGAATGGGTGTTTAATTAAAATGTTGCATTTCCTATCTAAGTATATGATTGGAAAATTTCTATCTAGAAATCTGTAGGAACATGCACACACACACACACACACACACACACGCATACACACACACACAATATGTTTCAATAAACATAGTTTGGGCCAAAGTTTAGATCAGGGTTGACACAACTTTAATATTCACTGTTCTATTTTGATTACTATTGGCATTTTGATTTATAATTCCAATATATTTTATCCAAATATCCTACTTCATCAATTAGCACTATTCAACTTAAAGTGCATATGTTCTCTTCTGCGTACTTATTTCTGTATCTGAAACAAAAGTTACATTTCTATGGCAGCCAAGATGTTTGCAGCTATTTTCTTTTACTTGAATCAGAGACTAATTGTAATCATACTTAAAGTTTATAAATTTTACAAAAGAAATCTACAGCTATTATCCTTAATGAAGCCCCTGCGGTGTGTCAGCCTTACCAGTCACAACTGCCACTTGTCTTGTTAGCCCCTCAGACTTTTCCTCTGTCACAATATGCTATTGCTAAATTAATTATAATCTTGAATGCCCATGAAGTTTGTATGCATGTGTTGCCTTGCAGTCTTCAATATTTAATCACAAATTTTAAGACAGAAACTTCAAAGTAATAAAAGTCTACTTTCCATTAAACTTTAATGAATTAGAAATATTAAAGCTAATGTCTTTTGTGTTTTTCAACATATAACAGTGAAAATTTCTCTGGAATGGAAAGCTATTTGTGCTTCTAATGAACACAGCATATGCCAGGTTTCCACCTTAAGACAATCTTTATGACCAAGTTACCAGGTCCTAGAAAGAAGCTTTTAGGGTAGAAATGTCACTTCTTAACATATACACAGTACTTCGAAGATCTTTGTCTGTCACATGAATTATTTCTGTGAATACTTTGGTGTCTCAAAAAAATTCCTAATTTTTAATACACCACAATGTCTGTTACAGTGCTCCATCATATTTTCTATCTCCTTATGCCTACTACAAGCTTTATTTCTGTTTTATAAGAGTTATGCACCTAAGCAGGAATATGCTGACCAAAAGGATGCTTCTAGGGCTTTGTTCAGGAAACAGCTACACTGCAATGATTCATATTCCATCTTAAATGAGTATTCAAAATAAAATTCCCCCACTTACAGTGCAAGCAGCTCCTTAAATTCTTTGGTTCTTGTCTTCATGAATCAGCAGCGGCATTGGGGAGGAGTAATGAACCTGGTAAACATCTGTGATGCCTAGTACATATGTAGTGCATACCCAGTATTGTCCTAAGTGATTTATATTCATTGATTAAATTAATAATTATAATATTCTGGGTATAGTTATTATTCCTTTAGCATTTTTATAGATTAATGGAAAAGATACCTGTCAAACATATCACAAGTGGTATAAGTAGTGAGGAAGCTATGAAACTAGACAGCTGAAACACAGACTCTCTTTGGAGCCCTTCTTTACAGATGAGAAAATGGGAGAAAATATTGTTTATTCTACAGCTACAGTCTTCTATTTTTATAGGAAAAATGTAGTTAATTAGATTTAATTCTAAGCCACTCTATATATTATTTAAAAATCAGTTGTATTTTAGAGAGTTGAACTTTGATTTATCATTCAAAAACTACCAGAAAGAAAATTTATAGAGAAGAACAATTTGATATTACTAAAGGCTGCATTTCTCAGATCTCTCAGAGCTGGGTCATATGGAAACCTCTGGCTTGATAATAGAGGCAGTTATCACGTAAAAGTACAATTTTCTTTCTTTTTTTTTTCTTTCCTATTCTTTTTTCTTTTCTTTTTTTTTTTTTTTTTTTTTTTAGTACCAGGGCTCAGACTCAGGGCCTTGCACTTGCCAGGCAGCTACTTACGTACCTGATTTCCCCAGCCCATGAGTACAGTTTTCTAAGAGTAGTATCTGTTAAGTCATTCAAAGGCATGCTATAGGTTTCCGTGTTAGGAGAATATTTCTAAGCACATAAAATCTATTTCTAAATGATAATGAATTCCATTTTGCTAAGCTATCAACACTAACATTTCTCTGCAGTAAATATGATGTGTCTGCATTACAAATTATTCAGTTACTGAGGGATACCAAAATTAATCAGAGCAGCACATTCTACAGGAAATTCTTTACCTGTGAGTGTACAAGCCAACACAGAGCTCCAGATCTTGGGCTCTGCCTCACCCCTTTCTGCGTCTCTCCCACAGCAATCTTGCATGCATACCCATGTGCACTGCACTGCCTAGAAGACTTTTTAGCTCAAGGAACATATAACAGGATAATAAACTCAAGGAAAGTTCTAATTATGCTTACTAAGGATCAGATTCTTTGTCCTTTTGAATGAGAGCCCCTGTTCCCCTTCATATTAAAAAAGTAAAGATGAATAGGAGCTTAAACAAAATAGGTTTGGATAATCACAGTCCAGAAGGAAACAAGTAACTGAAGAACCTAAATGTTTGTGTCACCTAGTATTGATCCATTGACTACCTCATTTGGGAAGTAAATAGTGTGAATCAGTAAAGGTGTGCATAGTATTGTACTCACTCACACTTAATTTTTTTCTGATTTAAAGATCTAACTTTAAAGTAAATTATGCCATCAAGCTTTAAGTTAAGTAATGTGGATTTAGAAAGGTTAATGTTTAATTGTTTGATCAATCTTATATACCTATATGTATTAATCTAAACTGATCTGATGATGAAAATATGTAATATAACCATTGTTAAATTTAAACAATAAAAAAATTGAAAAAAAAAAAAGAAACTATAAGTGGCAACATTAAGTATCCTGAGGTAATTTCTCTTAGTCAAAAGAAGGTCAGCAATTAAATTTAAGTTACAACCCTTGAGTTGTAGTTCTATACACTAGTTTCTGAAATTATTTTCACTTTTAGGTTTAAAATTATATTTTATCAAATATGCATATGAAAATTAGAGATCACTTTTCTAAACTAGTCTGAAATAGAAATCCTTATGGTAAAAAGGTTGATTATATATAAGAAGAAACCCTTTACCTATTGGGTATTTCTTACTTATTGAACGAATGTTTATTGAGCACTTAGCTAACATTTTATTGTAGTGAACAAAACAGAAAGCCTTATGTTCTACTGGTGGGAGGCAGGCAATTAGTATAAACACAATAAATACATAATACCAAGAGGTAAGAACAGATTAGGAGAGGTGAGGGGACAGAGCAGTGAGGGGAGGTGTTATTTCAGATGTTTAGGAAGACCCCTTGGGGAGGGCATCATTTGGAGACTTCATTCAGGCAGCAAGTCATGAAGCTATTTGGGGAAGCATCATTGACTAAAGAGATCACAAGTCTCAATGCTCAAGGGCAGTAATGTGTAAATGTCTCTGCTATTTTTATTTATTTATATCAGCAGCTGAGAGCAAAGATTCTTAGGTTCTTGTTCTGTCCTGTAGGTAGATCTGAGGTTCAGAGTCACCCAACTCATCCTGTTGGGCTTGTCTGTCTGACGTAGAATGAGAAAGTGCAGTAAGAAGACCACTGTAAAGTCAAAGCAGTTGTAGGTACTGTGAGAGGAAGTGGTAGGGAGCTTGAGGAGTGTGGGTACTCGGAGCTGGGACATCTCTGAGCGTGGCCTAGCACTCCTGGGGTTTCTAGTCCCCATGGAACATTTTTATCTCAAAATAGGCATTTTTCATCTCTGCAGCAGAAACTAGAGCTCTGTATTATTTTCTCATTGAGAAGGAACATTGCATTGACCCATGTCAATTTAAAGAGCAAGCTCATTTTTCCAAAGGCATCGAGGGCATCAGTGGGAGTTTAAAGTCTCATTTTGTTTTCCCTAATTCTGGATAAGTACCGGAGACCTCTTTTGATAGCCTCTTGAAGATGTCACAAATGAAAGACATTTTCCAGGTGGGATTGTGCATCTGAATGATCTCATAGAATGAAGGTGATACTCCATGCGGCCATGTTAGTCTGAGGAGCAGCAGGTGTGTTCTAATCCAAGGACCTCACTGGGCCCAGTGTACTTGGATCCCTAATGGCAGTGTAGCTAAACCCCACAATAAGATATAAGAGAGTTTGGGCCAAGTGTTTGGGTATTGAATTCTTTCTATTCTTTGAGAAGACACTGCAAAGAAGAACATGGTGCATAGTTGAGGATCCTACTCTCATCTAGGAGGGGAAGAGAAAGGAAACACCTTCACCTAAGCTCACTTCCCAAATCCCAGTCTAGGCAGCCCCATGACAATTGCCCCTAAACACAGAGCATCTGTCAGGCATAAGGTAAGGTATCCTTCACCTTCAGGCCAGGGATCTGTCCCCAGAAGATCCCAGCTGCCCTGCAGTTCAGCGGCACTGGACCCTGGGTTGGAGGAAATTGCTTTTCCTCTTGGAAAGTCTAGGACCTATGTAGTTCTTCTTATACTTAACCTAATGTTGGTATGGTCATGCATTAAAGATGTATAATTCCCAAAATTCTCTGGGCTAGGTCCTAAAAGGACCAGTAAGGTCAAATATCAGAGACTCTTGGATTTTTGGGAAGAGATTTTATAAGGGCAACAGGGAGTCAAACAGGTGAGCAGAATGGAACGTGTGGTATTCAGAAACAATCACTTTCTATAGCGTTTCAAGTTTGGGAAGGAGAATCACAGAGCCTCTCACTAAATTCTAAGAACCAAAAGGGACTTTTGCTTGTGAACGAATATTTCAGGGATAGCCAGAGGGTGGCAAAAGAGATGACAAATTAACTGACCCACAATTTTAGACTGCAACCAATAGGATTCAAGAAACTTGAATGTGTGATCAGTTAGAGAATTCATTCCTCTATGTTCACCAAGAGACAAGGTGCACAAGGAAATTGCTTTTTACATATGAGGCATCTAAGATCAAGAGTCAAATAGAAAACTGAAATAACCTGAAGGAAATCACATCCCAAGGATCAAGAACAGACTGGTCTGCTCAACATATTAGAAACCCCTTCCTTTTAACATGAATCTATTGGAAATACAAAAGGTGAAGGGAACTTTCAGCCCTTTCTTGCTCAGGAAAGCATTGAAGAAAACGACCTGATGAGATTCTCAGTACAGCTTCTAACCTAAATATGAACCTAACCCTAACCCTCACCCTAACCCTAACCCTATCCCTAACTCTAACCCTTAACCCTAACCCTAAACCTAAGCCTAAGCCTAACTCTAACCCTAACCCTGACCCTGACCCTGATACTAAACATAAACCTAATCCTGACCCTAACTCTAACCCTATCTTGGCACTGATACATCCACTCTTGGCATAAGTACTCTAGTACTTAAGCAGCTCTACCACTAACCCACATAAGGGTAAAGTCTGAATCCTTGCTTGAAAGCTTGACAGCTGGAGACTGCACTCAATCCTCCTGGCAACCAGGGTGCTCTGTGACCTCAGTGGAACCCAACCAGGAGATTTCCACTGTGGTAGACAGGGGTGGTGGTGGGATTATCTCTGGAAAACATGCTGAGAAGAGGCCAAGTGTCCTCCCATGTTCACTCTTGCTCAGGTTGAGCCTACTGACTATGCCCATTGGTCTTGGGTGGTTTTCTTTTAAGCCCAGATGAGCCCCAAATGATGCTGCATTTGGGGGATCTAGGACCCCTAGACACACCCACACTGGCCCTGCCTCTCTCTGACATAGAAAGAGGAATCAGAAAATTAACACAATGCTGAACTAACATCAGTGTAGGTTTTGAAAGAGAATTAGTACAAAGCCACTCCATAGAAGTGGAGGACCCAGAGCCAGGTCACCACTGAGTGTGGGCTAGCAGTCCTATTTTTGGAGAGTTGAGTTCCCCTCTTCATTTCTCCACTAGAATGTCACTACCTGATTGGGTTATTGGACTTTTTGCTTGGGGACTAGTTTTGGTGAGCTAGTGGTAAGATTTGATGGGAATTTCTGTAGGGAGAAGTAAGTCTAAAGAGCAGCGTAGGTGGGACTATATAGGTATCAGCTATACAGAAGCAGTGTCAAAACTTCAGGCTGTCAGCTCAATTTCAATGACACAGGAGCAGGTGTCAAACTATTGGCTGTCAGCTCAGCTGCTCACTGCAATGCAGAGGTTCTCTCCTACTTCTTAAAGGACTTGATTCCCTGATACAGATCTACCTAAGGATTCTATTTTACTCTATGCTACAAAAACAGAGACCCAAATACATTGTATTTAAAGGGAAATCAAGATTAAGAGCAGATCACGCAGAAGTTTTTCATCTTGGAAACCAGAAAATATGAACATTGGTACCACTGTATAAGTCACCCTGCCAAGCAGTGAAGTATGACTAGTAGATGAAAGCCAAAAATTGGAAATCAATTGATAACTCAATATCAGAACAGAGGTGGCTGGAGTTGAGAGAATGAAGAAGAAAATGAAATTTCAGGAACACAGGACAGCCATCAAGAGGAATACATAGCAGTAATCACAAAACTCTGAGCCAAGAAGCCTGGGGCTACATCCATCACAGTAGAAGATGCTGGTACTTGGACCCTGTTTTGTCTTACAATAGTTCCTGTTGTTGCTGTTTAATTTTGTTTTGTTTGTTGTTCAGGATCTTGTGCTTGCCAGGCAGGCGCTTAAGCCACTGAGCTATAGCCCCCAGTCTACAATACTTTCTCATGCAGCACCCAACTGAAGGTTTCTTTCTTCCCTGTGGATGAAGCTCTAAATCTTCTCTTGCCAGTTTTAGTTTCATTTTGTCCAACAAGTATCACACAGAAACTGAGTACAACTTCATATCATGTTGAAGGACGCAGTATCAAATAAGAAGCTTAGTAGCCAGGAGCAAATCTTGTGGCCCTTATGCAGGGCCACCAGGGCAACATAACAGAGAATTTAGGATGTTAGCTTTTACTATAAATGTGACGACCACTCTATAGACAAATAAATAATCTGTCTTCCTCTTCTAAAGGAATATTCTGCCAGTTGTGTAGAGAATAAGACATAGGAATTAAGAAAGAAAACCTAAGAATGAGTTAAGTAGCTGTCCTGATAAACAATGACTATTGACTAAATAGTCACAATCATGCTCATAAGTGATCAAATATTCAATATGCTCTTAAAAACAGAGTGACAGGACTTTCTTACAAAGTAGATGTAGATTATAAGGACTACAAATCAAGTATGACTGCAAGCATGGCAGCGATTTTGTTTTGGTTTGTTGTTGTGATTTGGTTTTGCTAGATATGACTTAATACAGATGCCACTTATTGAGATAGAGTAAGAAGGAGGAGGAACAACTTCAAAAGCAATTTTAAAAGGAACCAACTATTTTTGGACTTAAGACTAAAATCCCCAGTAGAAATTTAAAGGAGATACAGAGTTTCTAACAAAGGGAAATGTTTGGGCTGCAGTTGTCCATCTTGGCTTCAAGAGAATATAGACAATATTTGGAAATGTAAAACTGGATGAACTCATCTAAAATGTAAAAGTAGATACTTCACAAGAGTACAACAATGTTAATAATTTTGAAAAATCAAGAAATGTAACAAGAATCATGATTAGCCTGGAAACATGAGAAAAGTGAAACAAATACTCAAAATAGGATGGATATTAGCAAATGAAAGCAAAGACAATAAGTGGGAGAAGGGTGATCAAGTGTGCCAGGTGCTCTTAAAAAAAACAACGTGAAGTGAGAAACTAGGACTAGCGAGTGAGTTTCAGATGTGCTGTTCTTTGAATTCATAACTGCATGATCTTAGTGAGGCAAAAGAATCCATTGAGAACAGAAAGGGAAGAAATGGAGTTGGCAAGTAGACAGTTGTTCAGTCCAGCAGAAAACAGTGCAGCCTGTAGCTGAGGGGAAATGTTTAATGACTGGAGGGAAACACCACCGCACAGTGAAGGACTCGCTCAGAGAGTTCCTGGACACCAGGGTCCAAGGGCTAAAGTAAGTGCAAAATAAAAAGGCAGATGAAGGAGAGTAAAGATGCATAGTAGATGGATACATTCAGGGAACTGCTAGCCGCATACAGAAAATAAAGAGAGCAAAGTTTAGACAACTATAGCTGGCTTCTCAAACCAGCTAAATATTTCTAGGAGATAAGCTATGAGAAGAAGCTGTGAGGCGGAGCTGCTCTAGTAGCCCACGGTGGCACCGGGATGTGTGCTGTATGAAGCAGGAGCGATGAAAAGGGCTTGCAAGGATCAGCGGTTGCAGTCAAGCTTGTTCGGGAAGCATTCTGGCAAATGCTGTCTTGCATTTGAGCAAGTGTTGAGGGCTTGGAGAAAAACTTTGTTGAGTCTATAGCTTACATCACATTATATGTTCTAGGCAAAAAAAAAAAAAAAGAAGGCATGGGTAATTGTGGACAGATGTTCAATAATTGAGCCAAGTCACCTTCTGGCTTAATGATTTTTTGTGGTACCAAGGAGCAGAAAGACTGTAGCAGCAATAGGAGACTTGGACTAAATAAGTGCATCTCTGTTTAAGTACCAGGAGAGAAAAGAGGATTTCATTGAAATATGCAAATAAAAATTGCAAATAATGTAAGAAAATAAACAAAAAGGTTAATCCACAAAATCAATAATTTGGAAATATATTTAATTCAGATGACATAAAAATCGGAATCATTTTTGCAAATTGCTTCAAATAATTATATTTAGAATCCTAGATATTATTTAACAATGATTTATGAAATGCCTTTGCAGTTTGAGGCATGATTCTAGGTACTGTGAATAGAGCAGGGGAGAAGAAAGATGAAAAAGATCATTGCCTTCAAGGAATTTAAATTTTAGTAGGTTAGATAACTGAAGAAATTACCTGCATAAAAATTGATAGGACATTTTAAAACGGAGCAAGAAGAAATAAATCACAAGGAGGCTGTATGATGCTAACCAATTAAGGTATTGGAAATAAGATGTCATTGACATTTTAAATTTAAAAACTCCATCATCCCTAGGTTGAAAACTTGAAGAGGGTCAAGACATAGAAAACCAAGAACACATAGAAAAATGGAACGTCATTTGAAAATCTGAAGAATATGTCAGGAGATGTCAATGTTTTTTTTTTGGTTTTTTTTTTTTGTTTGTTTGTTTTTGTCTTTTTGAGACAGGGTCTCGCTGTACAGTTCAGGCTGGCCTTGAGTTCACTTTTGTGGCCCAGGCTGGTCTCAAACTCTCACCTATCCTCCCACCTCTGCCTCCTGAGTGCTGGGATTACGGGCGGGCATGTGCCACCACGCCCGGCTTAGGAGATGTCAATGTTGCTTGAACCACATTTTTACATAGAGGAAGTTCTGCCACAGGGGTCAGTGGGCTTTTTTTTCTGAAAGAAACTGAGACTAGCCCTTTTCAAGTGTGCAGGCCAGTCTGTCTTTGCAGTACTCTATCCTGCCACTGCACTTCCAAAGCAGCTGTAGGAAATTCATTATGATTAGGTGGCTCTGCTCTACTCAGCTTCTGGGCAACTGCTAGCAGCACCCCAGCTTGGTGCCTGGACTTAGTTGGCCATTTTCTCTTCTAGAACCGATGAACGTAATTGGTGAAAAAGCAATATTTTGAGAAATGAACATAAACAATTTTCCAGGAACAAATGACCTATTCATAACTCTGTTCAACAGGATTCTTTGAAAGCTAATCAGAAATAATAAAAAATAGTGAACCTCGGGCCAAGAAGTCAGCTCAGCAGCATAAGCACTTGTTCAGCAAGCACAAGGTCCTGAGTACAAGAAAAAAAAAAAAAAAGCGACGTAACACAGAGATACATTATAGTATGTCTTACAAAATATTAGAAAGAGGAAAAAATTAAAAATAAACAAAAATAAAGAAAGAGGAAAAAATTAAAATCATCTTAGGGAAAGAATTGCTGGTTTACAAAGGAGCAATAATTCTACTTATTGACAGATTAAATTATAATGAGATTTCTTATAGATTTAATCATGCCAGCACAAAAAAGGATAAAATATGCAAATTGTTAATTTTAACCTAAATTGAATATTCTACTAATTACTATGCTAGAGATGGTCACATTGAATGATTTTATGATGAAAAATGTAAAAATAGTTTATCACTATTAAAAATACACTAAAAGCTATAAAGCATGAACATCTGCAAAAAGAGAATACAGTAGAGAATGAACAAATGATATCCAAGTCTAAAGACACATTTGTCACCCCCAGAAACTCAGAAGGCTAGGCCAGGAGGATCCCAAGGTGGAGGTCATCTTTGGAAATTTAGCATGACTATTTTTTTAAATGGAAAAAAACAAAAAGAAGTGAGGGATGTAGATTAGCAGTCAATTCCCCGCACCAGAAATAAAGGGAAAGACAGAGACAGGGCTAAGAGAGGTGATCTATTCTCATTATTCACAGTAGTAGTTCTGTTCTCTTAATCGGCAGAGAACACAGTTCATGACTACTAAACCACTACTCCCCATGGAAATGTACACAAATAGATTTACAAGTAGAAAGCTATATTTAGGATTATATTCATAGAGATTATAATCTTGAACCCTAAAAATAATTCATCCTCACATATTCTTTTTTATTTTATATTACAAAAGAGAGATTCAGGTCCAGAATTGCTAAGTGGCTTGGAACTGCACAAATACATGCCAACATTGAGAGTCAACCTCGGTCCACCTGGCCCTTGCGCTGGAGCCTCCTGTATATGTTTCCAGCCTGTGTCCTGTCCGTTCTCTGGCCATTGCCTCGTGAACACCAGAAAGGAAGGTACGGCTCAGCCTTGTGTGGCCCAAGCTGTGAATGTCTGTGTTGCCTGACTCAAATGTTCCAGTATCAGGTGCACTTCACCAAAGGAACATGAAACTTGTGAGTGTTGGTGTTAGGCTTCCAAATAAATTCCAGCAAAGCAATCTTAGAAATTAGGTATCTGGGAACAATGAAGATGGACTGTGTATTTGTCTATAATCAAAGCTACTGACATATTTCAACATTACTTAAAATACTAAATATGATCTATTTTGTTCTTTAAAAACAAAAGCTCAAAATATTAGATAAACAATTAAAACAGAGGAGCATTGGTCATGAAACAAGTAGCTGTGTTAGGTTATGAGTCTCTCAGGGAATAAACCGGAGGTATCAAATCGTTCAGAAAACAGTTAACATAATAGGCCTAACTCAGCTATTCCTAGAAACTTGTAAGGTGAGATTTTGGCTAGAGTCTGGGAATAATGTTTCTGGAAGGTTCCCACCAATTCTTACATGATAAAAACAACTGACTAGAGCTAAAGGATTTGAGCAGACAATGTGGTTTATGTTGAACAGCTGTTTTCCTTGTGGGACTCTATAATTTTCTATTCATGCTAGGTGGAAGCTACTAAGTCTAGCAACCCTGGGCACTGGGTTTCTACCAAGCCTCTCTGGCACACAACTGTTTACTCATATTGCTGCAACTCATTGCTGGAAGCATTAAGTGATTCACTAAGAGAAAGCTCTGGGCAACTTTTCCCTGGCTTCCTACATTGCTCCAGGTACCTTGTTCCTTGGCATCCTTTTAATATAATGATCAAGAAATCATAGCCACAAATACAAGCACACACTAAACCCTGAAAAATCTGCCTTAATAGATCCTCACAGCTAGAGGTGGTCTGGGGATCAACCACACCCAAGTGAATTTGGGCGTTTATTCAGTCTTAAAGAGAAACATTGTGCCATTTGTGGCAACACGGATAGTCCTGTAGTGTACATAACACTAGCTGGACACATAAAGAAGCCTGATGTAGGATCTCATTTTCATGCAGAGTACTCAGTGTCAAATTCCTAAAAGCAGAGAGTAGATCTTTAGATACCCAGGCCAGAGATTTGATCAAGGGTACAAAGTAGCAGTTATTTAGGATGAATAATTCTGAAAATCTAACACACAGTATGAGGGTGACCATAGTGATTTATATTTCACTGTCACTGGAAGAAGCTGAACCTATTTTAAAATAGTCATCTGTCACCAGAATGCTACCTATGTGTGAGCTAGATATGTTCATTTACTTACTCGCAGCAATCATTTCACTGAGCAAATTTACTGAAACACCATGCTGTCTACCTTACATATATATATATATATATATATATATATATATATATTGCATATATACACATAAACATATATTACACATATACATATATATTGCATATATACATATATACATATATAACATATATGTATATATATACTAGTTCACGATTTTAAAACTTCTCAAAGTATTTATACTTTTCTATTTAAAATATACAGACTTCCTAAGTGTTGCTTCCATCCATAATGGCATGATGGAAGAAGAAACGACTTGCTTCCCCATTATGAACAGTAATATGCTGAATAAAATATCTGACTTCTCCGTTTTGTGGCATTAAAAAGCAGGCAATGCAGGATCCTGATACTGGGAGAAACATGAGAGGAGCTGCGCCTTTAGTTAGCGCTCTCCCTGCCGGGAGGCCTTGCCCATCATGGTGCAGGAAGCCATGGCCCAGCTGTGGCGGCAGCCTCAGAGACTTGAGAAGCGAGGGCTTGCGCAAAGCTGGCAAAGCGATCGGATTTGGGATGGCGGGTTTGGGATAGCTGTGTGGAGTGGCAGGTCTCCGCGCTTCCACTGGGCCTGTGCCCATCTGCACCAGGCATTCATAGGGACTGCGGATCCTACTGAGCCTTTATTCACAATTGTAAGCAGGCCATGAAGACTCCGTGACGACTCAGAGCCACTGATTCAGAATGCATGCTCCTATCTCGCCCTCAGGTGCACATCAGTGAGAACTAGAAAGACAGGGAGTAGAAGCAGGAGAGTCAAGAGTTAATGTAAGCTGGGCGCAGTGGCGCAAGAGTAACCACAACCAGCACTCCAGGGAGGCTTCAGAAGTGGGGGGATTGCAAGTCAGAGTCCAAATTTCTGGGTAACTTAAAGACTTGGAGAGACCCTGTCTCACAATGGAAAGTAAAATATAGGCCCAGGATGCAGGTCAGGGTGGAGGTCCTAAATCCAATCCCCAGATATGGACACAAAGGCTGGCATATTTGACTAGCTAACTGACCCCAGTTCTGAAAAGTCTTGCTGTCAATGTGAAGTAGCAACCAGCGTGGGACAAATGCCCTACAGATGGACCCTTAGTCTGACCATACATTTGCTGCAGTACTTTGTTACGATTTTCTATTTACTGCTTACCTATTGCCAACAAGCATTCAGAGACAGCAAGCGGACATTTGATGATGATGCACCAGTTTGTGAAGATTAAGGAAGCCCGTGTCCTCTGCTTTGTTGCCAGTCTCCTTCTTGAATGCAGATTCAAAATAACTCAGTAATTTTTAGACCAAATAAATGACTAAAACATGGTACACTTTCCTCCAAATTAGTACAAATTAATATTGACAGTACCTCCAGCCCAACACCCCCCAGTTTTCGTTGAAGACGCCAAAATGAATTCCAAACTCGTGCAGCAACTATTGAAGACACTTAGTCCATGACCTCCTACTGCACATGGCACCCAGTGGGTGGCAAGTCAGGTAGATGCCCTGCTGTGCTCTGTGATCCAGGCAGATTATTATGCCCAGGGCTAGGATCTAACAATATCATTGCCCTGGCCCCAAACCACTCTTTCCCCAATGGGCCTTAGTTCAGTTAAAAACTACTAAAAAATAAATAACAACATATATTAAATTCATATTCTTAAATATAGCAAGAACTGTATGTTGCAAGAACCCTGAGTCATCTCAGCTCTGAAAGCTACAGAAATCTCTGTGCACTATTAAATGACTAATGAAGTACAGTAGACAAATTCAGTTAGAACACAACACGGTGCTAGCATAAATAACAGCAGCCCATTTAATATGTAAATAACAAATTTTGCCCTCAGTAGATGTTGGTTTCTATTTGCCAGTTCTCAACAAAACCTTTAAAGATATTTCCAAATTTGGGGTGGGGTAGGGGAAACATACTAAAAAAAGAGAGAAGGATTTCATTTATCTTTGTAATTTTTTGTTTTGTAATCAATTCTGGTCCCAGCAATGCCTGCTGGCACAAATACTTTGATTTAAAAGACCAAAGCATGTATCACTAGGCAAATGTACTGAGATAAAAAGGTTGTCCTGTGTATAATAAAAACAGTAATTCACAAAAGTATAATAAATATTTAACATTCTAGTTGCAAAGCCATTATGCATTAATGTTCCATATTAACTTTAAAAAAAGGGAGAGGAAAATAAGGCATAAAAGAAAGCTAAAGACTGGCCAAATAGCTCAGTGGAGTAAACCACCTGCAAGCAGGGGCAGGGCAGGGGCTTGACCCCTAGGCCTGCTGTGCCACCCCTAACCCTGGGGCACGCTGAGATGGTAATTGTCTTAGTTACCTTTTTTCTTGTTGCTGGGACAAATACCCAACATCCAAAATGAAGGAAGGAAAGGTTTATTTAGCTCACAGTTACTGGAGGTTTCAGCCCATGTTTGGCTGGCCCAAGGCTGATTGGAACAGGGCAGAGAGCATCCAGTTCATGGTGGCAGAATAGCAATAATCAAGACAGAGGCAACCGACTAAACGGGTGCAGAGAGCAACAGCTCTAGTCTGTCTCTCTGTCTCTCTTTATATTACATTCAGGCTCTCCATTTCAGCCTATCTGCATTAGGCTACACCCATTATCCCAGAAGTACTCAGACCATAATCCCAGAAGTACTTAGGCCATAATCCCATCGGTATTAAAACACATAATCCCAGTGACTCATGAGTCAACTCTCAAACTATAGAAGTCCCAGCCCCATGACTACATGAGGCTTTGGGGGGACAACTAGACATAAACCATAACAGTAATTGAGACTGAGCATGGTGACACTTGCCTATAATTGCAGCTCTTGGGAGGCTGTAAACAGGTGGCTCACTACAAGTCTAATCTAGTAGTGAGACCCTGAACACACTGTAGACTCTTACCCACCTCAGAAAAAAAAAAAAAAAAAGCAAAGAGGAAATGTTAGTTGCATTACTACCTCTATTAGTTAATTTTCCATGGCCTTGACAAAATGTCCCCAGCTTAAATGAACTTATCGTGTCCTGGGATTTTAAAGGATGTGGTTATTCCTCACCAGGCCCTACAGCAGAAGGAGCCTGGTAGATGGCCCTGGAGCAGGAAAACGGTGCACACTGTGGGAGGCAGGAGGCAGAGAGAGAGGGAGGAGCTGAGGATGGGACTAGCCGCTTCCATGGCACACCCCGGTGCCCCAGCGGCCCCCAGGGCTCGCCCCCTAGCAGCACAGGAATCTGCTGCAGTGTCACATCCCCATGAAGCAACCACCTGTGAAGTACATAAGGGGATGGGGGGCATTTTATTTCTAAAGTATAATAGTGTTAATTCAAGTCATTGTATTCGTTGTTTCTGAGCACTCAAAAATCACTTTTATTTATCTCCTTTAATTTTGTCTCTCATTAATATTATCACTGTGCTTCTAAAGCTAGATGGATAACCTACAATCCCTGAACCACCTCACTCACTGAAAAACGTGAGATTTCAGGTACATTGTCAAATTTTTGCCATCTCCTTCCAGAAAATTACACTTCCATTTCTCCTTTTCTCCTAACTTCCTGTGTGAGCATGAGTAGATAGGTTTCTTATAGGAAATCAATTTTTTCATCTGGTTCTTTCCTTTATTTTTTTGGAAGTAATTTGATTTCTATTTTAAGCAGATGCTAACATAAATTTTTAATAGCAAGCTATAAAAACTAAATTAATAAAAATACAAATCTTAAAACCTTAGTACTATTTCCCTAAGAAGCTCTTTGAGGCCTTTAAGAAACTGAATGACTTTTGCAAAAATAAAGGCCTACTATTTACTTTTTGTGTCCCTTTGATCAACTATTCGTTCTTTATATTTCCAGCCTTTCCCATGATGTGTGTGTGTGTGTGTGTGTGCTTGATAGCCTCTTTTACTGCATTCTTAAATTTTTATGTTCTATAATTCTTTTACAGTATATATTACAACTCCTTCCAAATTTTACTGTTATTTATTGCTTGACATTTACAAAACTCTCATATTCAGTGAGCTTGCGCTGGTTTAAAAGCACCAAACATAGCTCATATGTGCACTTAGGTTATACCCAGGGCCTCCCGACTCATTTAGCCCCAAGCTGAATTTATCTTTAGGAAACTTCTTAAAGTCTCAGACCTGTCCCATCCATACCTAGAAACTTTTAATTTATTGGATATAGAGTCTGGATATGCAGCTTGAACTCATAGGGATCCTCCTGTCTTATCCTCCCTAGTGCTGGGATTACAGGCATGTGCCACTACACCTGGATTTGGGGCTGGCACAGCATGCAGTGCCAGGGATCAAACTTGGAGCCTTGCACTTGTCAGGTAGGCACTTAGACTGCTATGCTATCTCCCCCACTTACATAGAAACTTTTAAAAATCATGTTTTGAGAATAAAATAAACATGTGTGAGCTTCAACTTTCCTTGTGCCTTGTCAACCTCTATTATCTACAAACATGGATACGGTCTTACCAGTACACCTGAAGGTCTTCTGCTTGACCTGCGCCCTGCTATAGCATCTACTTTTGTTTAGTGGCTTTAACTAAGTGTACTTTGAAAGTCTAAGATTTCCTGGGAAGTCAATAGGCCAATCCTACTTTTGCTGTTAAGGACCCCAATGTATGGCATTGGATGGAATTTTCATCTATATTAAACCAGCTATTTATAACTTAACCAACAATTCCTCAGTTTGATGCTGCAAGAAACTTCACTATAGCTAAATCATTAGTATACCTACCAAGACCCAAGGTGCAACAAGCAGTAGGAACATGTTGTCCATGACTCTTTGAAAAGGTCACACAGACTCGGTGTTGTGAGATGAGGAGAAAGAGTACACAGATAGATACTGGGTTAACCAGTCAACAGTGGTAGACGCAAAGTTCTCTAAAACCAGTATTATTAAACACACAACCCAAAAATAGATTAAAAAAAATGTTGCCTTGAGTCCTGAACCATCTATAATCACTGCATTTTAGGAGTTTGAAGCAGGAAGATCACAAGTTTTAGCACAGCCTGAACTGGGGCTTAGCGGGATCCTGTCTCAGAATAAAGGTAAAACGGCAGGGAATGCAGATCAGTGCATTGGGTTCAGTCCTCAGGATGGTACACACACACACACACACACACACACACACACACACACACACACGCATGCACACAGACAGGCGGACAGACAGAGACAGAAAGCAAAAAAGACTCTTTGCAGGTACGAATAACTATAAGCCTCCTTCAAGTATCCAGACAAACTGAAATAAATGGGTAGGTATGAAGTAACTCCTCAAGAAATAAAACAACATGGTATTCATAGAAGTCTATGAGTCTCTGAGTGGTGTTATCAACTCCTTTTATTTGTTTTGGTTTTTTCACTTTGCAAATTTTACACCCTAAAATACTGTTGAGATGTACTTTTAACTATGATATAGAATTATATGAATAAGTTTGTAAAAAAGGTATTACATATAGGATAGAAATATTTTAATGAGAAATTAGTTTCTGCAGATACATATACGTGACTATATACTATCTCAGTAACTATCTTTTAATGTCTGTAAGGTGTGCAAGAATAAATACAAGTATGTCTCCCTCAATTTTTGCAATGTAATTATAAATCTTGATATAATAATTCATTTAAGTTGGAAATTTTTGTTCTTTATTAAAACTGAAATTTGTTTCTAGATTTTATTTTTCATATTTATCAGAATTACAGCCTCATACTTATTTTTTATCCAGCCAATGTATCCATTATCAATTCTATTTTGTTTCAATACTCCTGTCTCTTTTTGTTCTTCCTACTGTGCTGAACTCATCACCTGAGCTACTCTTGTTAAGTAGCTAAAGGTACCCAGGAGAATGTGCTCTTGTTTTATTCATTCAGAATGGTTAGAAGAACTTGATACTTCCTAGTGTAAGGAAAGAACTTATGTGGGACACAGAGTAATATAGCGGAGATTATAATACAGCGAAAGTCATAGGATGAATGGACCAGATATGTGAACCTAACTAGGTCAGGGAGGGATGTAGTTATAGAAGGTGGGCTGGGAAGGACAGGCAGGGAAAGTTTCTCACAGTCATGACTCTGATATGATACTAAGAATTTTATTTGATAAAATTTATGTGGTACACATTATGGTAAGTACAGCCTTCCATCTAATTCTATATTAGCAGCTTGCAATGCATAATATTTCTTCCTTCCTATAGCAAGATAGATTTTTTGTTTTAACAACAATTATCATTTTTATATGTAGGCAGTGATTAAGTTGTATTCTTCGGTTTGCTTTGAAAGTTGATACCATAATTATGTTTCAGTGTAGATTTCAGCCTATTCAGGGAGTATTTAATTAAAAGGATGAAAAAGAGCTGGGGGATATCTTTTCTACATTAACAACAACAAAAAAAAATGTTTTAGCCAACTCAAACAGCTACTGGGTAAATTATGAAGGAAAACTTTTAAATTTAACAGTCAAATATTGTTTTGTTGATTTGTTTAATGTTCTCTGTATTTTCTATTTATACAAGAATAAGAAATCCAGACTTGGTAGTATGTTCTGAGATGATCATGTGGTTAGTAATCTAATTGTTGAAAGATTTCACTGTAGAAGCTAAATGCTTAGAGTGTGAGAAGTCATTTTTACCCTCCATTGTTGCATTTTTTTTTTTTTTTTTTTGCTTGAATCCAGCAGACGATTCTGAAGGCATCTCAAAGGGGCTTAGATTTGCACCAACAGAATTTATTTTGAGAGTAGAAGGAAGCAAATACCCTTGACTGGCTCCAAATGTCAGAGAATCCTGGTGTGTAGCCTGTGAATGAAGGCTTAACTGAGGCGCAGGGAGAAAGAACCACGGTAAAAGCTTATCAGAAGCTATAAATTGTGTCAAGATAAATCTGACTGTGGTTGGCACCTTTACCCATCTGTTTAAATTACTTGAAAATGCTTTTGCAGGTGAGAGTGACCTTGATGAATTAGGATCTGGGGGAGGGGGAAGAGGTTGGCTTCTTTTCTCTTAAACAGCAATTTTCATATTAACACAAGTGTAACCTATTTAAAGAACAACATGCTACTAAGGAAAACATCATAATTCATGCAATTATTCAAAACTCCTGAGGTAAAAATGAACTGTGTGAAATATCCTTAACTTTTGTAACATTTTCATCTTATTTTTCGAATGTAATCTGCACATTTAGGGAGGAAAAATCAGCCATAACACTGAACAAAATCTAAATATTAGAGCAAAAGAAGTCAGTTAGTCAGTTTTTATATAAATGTGTTGTATCACATATTGTATAGACCATTAACTGAAAATACTAAAATTGATCTGAAGTTTAACTATACTTCCAACTAATTTTAAAAAGAAAAATAACTTTCTGTAGTAATATATTTGAAATCATAAATACTATAATCTGATATATGTTGTCTATATTTATGTTCCTCAGTTTCTTTTTTTCTTTATGTTGTGGCTGGCCCACCATGCAGCATGTGGTGTCGGGGATCGAACCATGGTTGGTGTGGTTACCTAAGCTTGGCTAAGTGGTTGCTTTAGATAGTTGAGCCATCTCACCAGCCTCTGTTCCTCGGTTTCATTTGTTTTTATTATGAAGGCTAACTGAAAGTCATATGACGAAAGAGAATGAGGGGCCTGGCGGGATGGCTCAGTGGTCTAAAGTGCCTGCTTGGGAAAGCTTGGGTGGCTTCAGAGACCGCAGTTCGATCCCCGGAACCACATGCTGCGCCAGCCATGCCCTCGTGGTGGGCTGAGCCGGACATAAAAAAAAAAATGAGTGAATAAACAAACAAAGGTTCTGAAACAAGAAAAAAAATAAATAAATAAAAAATAAAAAATAAAAAGAAAGAGAATGAGCACTTAAACATTTCCTTCTGACACAGCTGGAAATATTCTGCAGGTAATACAATATGGGTGTATAGGCCACATTAATAACTTGGAAGTTAATGAAAATATTCATCATACTACTTATTCATCATTATAACACTAGGTATATTTTCTAAGGTACATGTAATAATTCTAACAGCAAGGCTTTTGATGGATGACAGTGAAAAATTTTCCAGACATTGTAACCTGCAAGAAATTTATTTTGAGGAATTTTCCCAATTCCTTTTGGGGAATTGACATAAACAGAGTGCATCTGAATAATTTTAAATGCCTTTATCCTTTCTCTATCTTCTGCCCCAGCCCTTGCTTCATCTTCCTTTTGGTTTCCTACAATTTATCCTTTATTTTATTATTTTATTCACACTTTATGTTTCTCACATAACAGAAAGCATGCAATGTTTATCTTTCTGTATGTGGCTTGTTTCTCTCCACCTATCAGTCTTGTGTTCCATCCATTTTCCTGCAAATGACTTGACTGCATGCTTCATTCTAGGTGGATGGCATTTCACCGTGTAAAGGTCTGATCAAAACTTGTATATTTAAATAAAAAAAATTATTACAGTAAAGGATATGTTACTGTACAATTCACTCAAAACATGCCCCATTCCTATGAGTGCGTTTGCCCTGCTGTTCTTGCTCTTTACCGAAGCAGCTCTGGAAGGCCCCTTCAGTGGATGTCTCTGCCAGGTTTGCTTAGCCCCACAGTGGACTCTGTGGAGTGGCACCCAAGGAGAGAGCTCATGAATACTCTGGTGCCCTCATTCGCCTTGCTCCCTGGGTCTAGCACAATTCAGCTTGTGGTTCTTTGATGAAGTCAGGATGACTATGAAAGATAAACTTTTGGAATTGATTTGGGACATGGAAGTGGCCATAGCTGCCCTAGTAAAGAGACTCACAAACTGAGATTTTCAAAACTGCTTCTTAAAGTGGCAAAAATGATGAGAAAACTGCAATTATAATAATAGGGAGGGGGACACCCACTCAGGACCCCCTCCTGCCCCTCTCTTGGACAGGAGCTTTCTTTCCTTAATAAATATGTTCTGCTCATTAAAAAAATGAAATAATAGGGAGAACATAAAAGGAGATGTATGGCCATTTTTTTTACTCTACTAGTTTTTAAAGTCTAAAAATTCACTATATTTTGCAATCACATATTGCTCATGTACCACATTTTCTTTGTAAACTCTCGTTGACTCATCTGTTTCCACAGCTTAACTACTGAAACTTGCACTACGGAGCTGGAGAGATAGCTCAGTAGAATAAGCTCCTGCCTGGCAAGCACAAGGTCCTGAGTTTAATCTCTGGCACACACACACACACACACACACACACACACACATACACACACACACAGGAAAGGAAGAAAACTTGCACCGCTCTAAAAATGGTATGTATATCTATAAGTATAGCATGAATATGATGTTTTTATAGCTTTCAGCATACAAAGAAAGATATAATTGGGTCAAATTCAAGTTCTAGATTTAATCTTTTAGGGTAGAAAAAGATATTTTTTTGAAAATTTTAAATTATTTTTAATGAGAAAAATATCAATGAAATGGTTTCAAAATAGGTTAGCAGGAACGTTATAATAATTAATACATTTCATGTTGTCTTTGTAGTAGTTATTCGGAGTACAAGATTAGACATGATATCTTGTCTAAACAATCTTAGTACAAGCCTTTCTTCTCATTGGACTGAGAAAGTAGCTGCCTATGTATCCTATTTTGTACATACATATATATTTTTTCACTATAAAATGGTCCTTGATTTATATCTCCTTTTTCTGTTTTGCTTTGTCAGAAAAACACTGACAAAAGATCTATAATATGTTGTACATGGTTTCAGGGTAAATCCTGAGGGGATTTGGCTGACCTTGCCAGATACAAAAGTTAAATTTTTAGTTATATAGGTCTTGCTTTAACTTGATCTTAACCATCCAGCAAAAAAGTATAGCCATGAGGTATGAAAAGGAAAGTCGTGTTAACATGCCGAGCTTTAAAGGCTCAAGTCAACAGCTTCCAACATTGTCAGTTCTGATAACCCACTACTGTTACGGACTATTGGACTATATTGGGTTGTTCTGCTGATTTCAGCTACATACAATATTTGGATTGGCATCCAGGTTTAATTTTTGAGGAATTGTCATTCTAGTTCCCATTGTGATTGTATTAGTTTACATCCCCACCAACAACACAGGAAGATTCCTTGTGCTCTCACCTCCTTATCAGCATTTACTATTTTTGGGTATTCTTGCTAGCAGCCATTTTGATTGGCATAAAATAGAATCTCTGAATATTTTTATTTATGTTTCTATAAATGACTAATGATTAAGAACATTCTTCTCTGTGTTTTCAATGTGTACTTCTATGAAATATCTGCTCAATTCATTTGCTCATTTTTTATTGGATTATTTGTTTTTCAAGGTTTAATTTCTGGCTTTGTTATATATTCTAGATATCAGTCCTCTACCAGAAGAGCAGGCAGCAAAATAATTTTGCTGGTTCTGTAAATTATCTCTGCATACTGTAGATTGATTTTTATGCTGGATGGGATCATCTTAGTTTGATGTCATCCCACAGGCCTTTGCCTGTGCCTGTGGTTTCAGGTGCTTCCCCTACCTCACAGCAAAGTTTCTGTTTTTATATACAGTCTTTATTTATTTTGACTTGACTTTAGTGCAAGGTGAGATATATGGTCTAATTTGAATCTTCTGCATGTAGCTAACAGTTTTCCTGGCAACATTTGTTAAAGAGGCTCTGCTTTCTTCAGCACCTACTGTGACTCATTTCTCATTTGTCAGAACTCAAATAGCTAGAGATCTATGAAGTTATTTCTGCCCTCTGCTCTGAACATTTTTTTTTTTTTTTGGTCTTTTTTTTTTTTTTGTCTTTTTGAGACAGGGTCTCGCCATGCAGTTGAGGCTGGCCTTGAGCTCACTTTTGTAGCCCAGGCTGGTCTCGAACTCGCACCAATCCTCCTGCCTCAGCCTCCCGAGTGCTGGGATTACAGGCGTGAGCCACCACGCCCGGCTTTTTTGGTCTTTTTGACACAAAGTCTTGCTATGCAGTTCAGGCTGGCCTTGCCCTCACTTCTGTGGCCCAGGCTGGTCTTGAACTCACACTGATCCTCCTGCCTCAGTTCCCAAGTGCTTGGATTACAGGCATGCACCACCATGCCTGGATACACATCTATTTTTGATTCAGTCCTTATTGTTTTCCTTGCAACTATTTTGCAATATAACCAGAAATACAAAACTGTGATGCCTATTCCTTTGCTTTGTTTTTCTCATCATAGCTTTGGCTACTTTGTGTTTCTTCTATTTCGGTATAACTTTAAGGATTATTTTTTCTAGGCCTAGTTCAATGCATAATATTGCTGATATTTTCATAGATATTGCATTGAAGCTATAGCTCATCTCTGGTAATATGGTCATATGATAATGTTAATTCTACTATCCAGGAGAAAGAAATATTTTTCCATTTTCTTCCATCCTCTTCAACTGCTCTCTTTGTAATTCTATAGTACTCATTATAGACCTGTTCTTTCACTTCTTTGGTTAGGTTGATTCTTAACTTTTTAAGCTATCATGAATGGAACATTTTTCTGAATTTATAAAGGCCCAAATTTTTACTTTCATTATAATAAGTTTTTATTAATTCTTTTCACAATACTTCCCCTCACTTCAAATATATTTATAGCATGATTTTTTTTTTTGTCACTTTCACAAGCTGTTCTGGAATCTTTCCTAATGCATTCATTATTGATGTGTAGAGATGCCACTGATTTTTGTGTATTGATTTTTTATTTTGCCATTTTCAGAATTTATCAACTATAAGTCTTCTGCCAGTTTGGGAAATCTTCTATCTGTAGTATTATATCTTCTTTACATAGAAGTTTTTAACTTTTCTTCCTACTTACATCTCTTTAGCTTTTCTCTCTTGTTTGAATATTATGCTGGCTGAAGTTTCCAGTATTTTTTAAAAATTTGTATTAATATATCTTTGCAGTACTTACTGATTAGGTTCCTTATGAAGAGTTGACATTGTGCGGATATAACAATCTGAGTGAACAAAAGAGGTGAGAGTAGAAACCCTTGCTCTATTCTCAATTTTAAAGGAAATATTCACAGATTTTCCTCATTCAATATGATGCTGACAGTAGGGTTGTCACCTTTATTAGTATGAGTTATGGTTCCCTCTGTACCTATTTTATCTTGAAAAGACACTGGATTCTGTCAAAGACTTTCTCTGAATCTATTGAAGTAATCATGAGAAGTTTATCTTTCATTCTATTTATGTGGTTTGTTACATTTGTTGATTTATATGTATTGAACCATCATTCTATCTATACCTGGGCCAAAGATAAGTTAATCATGATATATGGCAAATTCTATTTGCGAACATCTTACTGAAGATTTTGGATCTATATTCCTCAGAGATATCAGGCTGTAGGCTTGTAAAGGTGATTTTTTAAAGAGTCTTTACCTATATTTGGTATTAGGGTAATGCTAGCTTCAAACACTGAGTTTGTAAGATTTACTTCCCGTTCAGTTACATAAAAAGCTTTGAAAGACCAACCAGATTGCTCAGTGGACTAAATTGCATTCTTAGGCTGAGTGCAGTGGCTGAGGTTTCATTCCTGGTGCACTTTGTGGTGCCAGCCCCATTCCCAGTGTGCTGAGACAGTGATTGAGATGAAGCTAGGTGGCGTGCACCTGTAGTCCCATGGCTTGGGAGGCTAAAAACAGGAGAATCACTGTGAGTCCAATCTACATAGTGACATCTGGAGACCCTGTACTAAATACACACACACACACACACACACACACACACACACACACACACACACATACACACACAGCTTCAAGAAGCACTGGCATTAGTTCTTCCTAAGATTCTGTTATCTTGAATGGTGATTCCATCAAATCCTGAGCTCTCTTAATTGATCGTTTGTATTGTTCCATACATTTTTTTTCTTTTTAAATGTATTTAGTAAAGGGTCTACAGAGTCTCTCTACATAGGTCAGATTCAGAGCAATCTTCCTGTTTTCAGCTTCCTAAGCACTGTGATTACAGGTGTGCACCACCATGTCCAGTATCATTCACCATCTCAGTACATCTCATGGTCACGATCAGCATGGCATGTGGAGCTGGGGATCAAACCCCAGCCCTTTAGCTTTGCCCAAGTAGGTGCTTTAGTCCACTGAGCTATCTGGCCGACTCTGTTGCACACATTTCATTGCTTGCCTTTGGTCTTGTCTAGGGTTTGTGTGTCTCCTTGATTCAATTTGGATATGCCAAATATGTCTGTTGCAATTTCATTTCTTTCATTTCTAATTATATTTATGCATACTTTCTCCATTTTTTCTGTTTGGTTAGGGTATTTTCAATGGTGTTTACTGTTTCAGGAAGCAACTCTTTATCATTTTATTTATTGATTGATAGTTTTAGTCTTAATTTCACCCATTTCCACTTGTATCTTTCAAATTTGTCCCTTTCTGTCAGTTTTTGAGTTTGGACTGTTCTTGTTGGGACAGTTTATTGAGAACCTAGCTTACCTATCTTTTTTCCTAATATAACCAATCACAGGTACCAGTTTTTTGTTTGAACTGCTTTGACTCTATCTCACATTTTGATATGTTTTGATTTTCATTTGAAGCTGAGAATCTTGCAATGTCTTTTCCAATCCATTGATAATTCTGATTTCTAGCTGATCTCACCTACTACCAAAACTTTCTATCGGATTTCCTGTATTTTTGATGGGTTCTTTTTCACTATTTCCAGCTCTTTGCTGAAGTGGTCTTTTGTGTGCTTCATTATATTCTTTAGTTCATTCAGCTGCTCATTTGTGTCTGCATTAAGTCTGTCGGTCATCTTTGTTGATTCAGTGACTTACTTGGACATGTCTTTATCAACCTCACCAGCCTTGTAACCTTTTAGCTTCTTGAGTTCTTTGCTTGGAAATTCATCCACTTCACTCTGTGTGAGATCAGCTCTTAAGCAACTTCGACACTTTGGAGGTATCTTGTTATCTTGTTCTCTCAGTTTTGATGCTGAAGGTTGTAGATTAGTTGAGATAGAATCTCTAACACTATGGTAGTAGAGCTGTCTTTAGTAAGTGGGTTTTCCTGGGCAACACACCCTGAGTCCTGGCATGGCAGCATGCACACACCTGCTCCACCTACTCAAAGTCCTCAGATCTGTTTAGCATGAGAGAACCAGTATGGTAACATCAACTCTAAAAATTCAATCTTTTATCAACATAGAAACCTTGTTTAAATTTTTTCAACTCCTTCAGTAAACTAAGAAGACAAGAGAACAGTGATAAGGAATCAACTGGAAATTAGGAGGAAGTAAAAGCAAGGCACACAAAAAGAAATAAAAGACATGGGGGAAAAAAGGAATGGTGATGAAGAGGACATTGAAGAGATTATCTGTTGTTATGATTTATGTCTAGTTGTCCCGCAAAGCCTCGTGAAATCATGGTATGGGGACTTCTAGAGTTTGAGACCTGACTCATGATGCCTAGGATTATGTGTTTTAGTACTGATGGGATTATGGATGTAGCCTAAGGTGGATAGGCTGAGGTGGAGAGCCTGAATGTAACGTAAAGAGAGACAGAGAGACAGACTAAGGCTGTTGCTCTCTGCTCCCCTGGTTGTTCTGTTGCCTCTGTCACCATATTATTGCTGTTTTGCCACCATGAACTGCTGCTTTCTGCCATGTGCCAGTCTGCTTTGGAGCCAGCTGAGTATGCACTGAAAACTTCAATAACTGTGAGCTAAATAAGCCTTTCCTTTCTTCATTTTGGGTGTTGGATATTTGTCCCAACAATGATTAAAAAGTAACTAAGACATCTGTGAATGCAGAAGGAAAGAAGAAAATATAAATGGAAAGTGTGAAAGGATATATGGAAATGGAGTGCAAACAATGAGCTGGCAGAAAAGCCAATTTTAGAAGCCCCAAGAAGCAACCTGCCATGAGAGGGAGCCTGACAAGCCTATCGTAGCCACTGTAGATGTTAATCAGTAAGCAGCTCTCACGCACAGCCACTTGCAGCCACATACCCCATCTCCATATAGTGGATGTGAAAATAAGGAGCCGGGAAAATGCAACCTGTCCAGCCTGTTGCTTGCACTGCCCAGAGACAGTTCTGGAGAGTAGGCTGTGCTCTGCCGGTTCAGGTGAGACATGTATGTGCTTGGTTGCTATGTAGAGGATTTTTCTTTTTTGAGTGACTATCTCGTTTTAATATGCCTTGGATTATGGACGTGTTTCCATATGAAAGTTTCCATGTATGGTTTTTGTTGTTTTCTGTGTAGATACTGGGTTTGGTTCATAGCACCACTCTAAAAGGAGATTGAAACTACTGGTAACATCAATAATTGAGAAGTTAATTATGTGGTATAAGCTATTTGAAATATTATTTTAAAAGATCTCTACTAGGGCTGGCCAAATAACTCAGTGGATTAAGGTGCCTAGAAGCAGATACAAGGGACTGGAATTCCATCCCCAGGCGTGCTGGGCAGGACGCGAGGACCCGAGGACCGTCTCTCAGTACCTGCAGTGTTCGTAGTTTCTGTCTCTGTCTCAGTTCCCAGTCTCCCTTGGGGCACAGAGCCCTAGCTGCCCAATCCATGGAGATGCAGGCCCAGGCCCTGCCCCTGAGGCATGCTGAGACAGCAATTGAGACTGGGTGTGGTGGCACACACCTGTAATCCCAGCTCTTAGGAAGCTGTAAACAAGCTGATCACTATGAGTTCAGTTTAGTTGCAAGACCCTGATATTGCTGCAGACCCTTCCCTAAAGAAAAAAAAAAAAGGATCTCTATTTTGCTACTCCAGCAGAGGTCAAAGAAGCAAGTATAAAACAGCAACTTAAAGAAAATTAAATATTAATGACAGTTCAATATTAAAAGTGTTTACTGAGCGGCATAGAAAAGACAAAAAAGCTGAAACAGAAAAATAGACATAGAGAAAATTAAAAAAAAAAAGCAGGAGAGCAGAGAGAGAAAGAGATAGAAGAAGGCGTGGGAAGGGCTGTAGCAAAGTGGGAGAAAGAGCACGACAGAAGAGATGAAAGAACCGTATCAAACTATTGAAATGATTGTTAAAGAAGGTTAGAGACCCTAAGAAGCAACCTTTGGTATGGCTATCTGGGGCTAATACCTTGTTGTGGTACTCTATCAGAAAACGGATACAAATAGCTAAACATTGATATACATATATAAAACAAGCCAAACCTAATTATTTTCAACAATGTAGTGAAAGACAGGAACAAAGAGCAGAAAAAAAACAACACAAAACAAAAAAAAAAGGGGACATACCCTCGATACTGGCTCACAATCCAGCCACCTGGGGCGGGGGGAATTTCTCTAGGGCATGCAGTTCCCACTGTCCTCTGTGCTGAGGTTCTGAGGGTAGGAGGAGCCAGCCAAAGTCCTACCAGGACCCGTCTCTCAGTACCCGCAGTGTTCATAGTTTCTGTCTCTGTCTCAGTTCCCAGTCTCCCCTGGGGCGCAGAGCCCTAGCTGCCCAATCCATGGGGATGCAGGCCCAGGCCCCAAGCCCCATCTTTCCTCTCTCACTTTCAGTTTCCACAGCGACCTGGATTAGAGACAGCTTGCTCTGTGGCAAACACCTTGGTGTGCAGGTCTCCTGCTTCCAGCAGGAATGCCACTGAGCCCAGCCTGCCCTAGGGTCAGGGCCAGCGGTGGGGCTAGGAGAGCACCAAGCAGGCTTCCACCCCAGGAGCTTCTGCTGCCAGGTATTGAGAGCATGTCACACCCTGCCTGGCACAATCACCAGACTAGCCAGCAGCCCTGACATGGGCTACAGCTTCTGGTCTTATTGTAGCGTCTCCTCCCTCTGTGTCGCCCTTTTTTTTTTCTCTCGTTTGGTTTATCCCCCCCCCTCTCTCTGTACAGAGCGGGGGGAGGGAGGGTGTTCTTTCCCATGCAGCCACATAACCACCAACCTGTATCCTGTGTGTGTTGTTTCCTCTTAACTGCGCAGAAGAAATTATGAAATGTACAATAAAACACCTCATAATTAAGTTTCTGGACACCAAATAAAATATAAACAGATCTTTTAAAACTCCATTTACAGGAGAATGATATATCACCTACAGAGGAATACCCATGTGAATGACAATGTATTTCTCACTCAAAATTGATGACATTTTAAGTCATTTTTAAATGACAGCAATGGCAATTTCTATCCAGTAAGCAAAGTACAAAGATAGAGTGTAAAATATTGTACCAGACAGACAGTAGGAAAAAAAGAGGGGAGTGTTGTAATCCAGCATAAAAGATATATCTAATGGCGTACATGGTTTAATATAACTGCCTTATGTGTTTTAGGGTTTGGAACCACAGGGGGTAGAGAAAGGGAATGAAAGGGATTGAGGTGTGTTATGTACATATTCCAGTTCCCTGCCATGAATGTAATCATTGTGAACTGCAAGCATATACTAACAAAAACCAAAACATTAAAAAACATAGAAATAATACTCAAGTTCAAAGCAAACTCAGGCCCATAGGCAGGGGAGGAAGTGGTCTGCTCTGGAGGAAGGCAGGCCTGTGTCTGCGTTGGCCTTGGCGTCCCTCTCGCCGTGTATGGCCTCATTCACAGCGGCAGCATGGGAGGCAGAAGCACTTGGCTGACCAGCATTCAACCTACACACAAGTGTACCTCGCAAGAGATAAAAAAGAAAAAAACACAAAGAGAACTGAGGCAGGGAGAGAGAAGAAAATAACACAGGACATTTTACATTTTAGAGATAAAAGCAAATCCAGCTAGAAAGCAAATAAGACATAAAAAAGGAAGCAGTCCACCAGTATAACCAAATGAATTTCATGTCCCTTAAAGAGACGTTATTTGCCAGCACATAGCAAGAAAGGGGGAGAACCCAACACAAGTAACAGAAAGGCTGGGCAGCTTGAGCTAAACCAGGGTCCGGAAGAAGGGACACTGTGCAGGGGGCTTTTGGAGGATCCACTGCCGAGATTCACAGGAGACAACAGCAATGCCCAATTTTCTTGCAGTTCAATGGAATCCTCCAAAAGAAGCAGCCCTTTCTGTCACCCTGCTCCCGCCGATTCCTGTATCCCATGTGTCCTTGCTTTCAGCCTCCTTGGCCCAGTGCAGAGCTGAGAGGAGGAGAGTGCCACCCTCTGTTGGATTGCAGCAATGACAGACGTTGCGGGATGCTAGTAAGGAAGCCTGTGAGAGCGCTCCCCACCCTGGAGACGAGGTGACGCCCCCAGGCTTGGCCCTAGCTGGCTTGGTTGACTGTAGACTATTTAAAGACATATAAAAAGTTATAAAGTCAGTGAGTCCATTTACATTCTGGAAACAATTTCCATATAAAGGGTTCCTTCCTTCCTATTTGGCCAGACCCATAAAGCTTTGAAGCTTAACAAAAATAGTGAATATTATGTTAATTTACTTGCTGGAAATCCTAGCTACAAATTGTTTTTGTGGAACTTGTGCTTTTAATAGAGACACAGTGTTAATTATTCATAACGCATAGATATCTGATCTGAGCCATCTCCTCATGTCATTAAAGTAATCATGAATATGCATTTGTGAAACAGATTTTCACCATATCTTATGATTTACAGATGCATCTGCAAATGCCTATAATGTAGCCTTTCATTAACTTTGCTGAGCTGAATGTATTTTCAAGAAAGAAGTCTTTAAAAGGCCATGAGATGTAAACAAAATGACTAAACTGAATCTTAACGCAGAGATTTGTTTAATAAAGATTATGAGAAAAATATTCATGAAGCACAAAATGAGAAAGTTGTTAGTCAAATAAAATAGAGACTTTCTATTTTTATACCCAAATGACAAAAAGAGACAAGGAAGGTTTTTCCTTTCAGTATAAACACTAGTATGTGTGCTAGAAATGCAAACAGAGGTATTTCCATTTAATGCAAATATTGACACATTTGTGAACAGAATAAAGGTAGGAATTGGATAGATAGATTTCACAAAGAGAGAGAGAGAGCAACAAATTTCATTGACTTAATGCTACTGTATTTGGAAAATGGACAAGAATAATTACAACATGTTTCTAACCAATTCACTATAATTTAAAGCATGTGGCTTAGATAACGGGCCATCCATGCAAATCAAATATATTTGCAGGAGTCAAAATGAAAGGGCAGGGACACAACAGAGAAGACATTTTACAAAATACCTTACTGGTGAATATCTAAAAGTGCATGAGTTATGCAAGCTTGTTTTCCTCATTCCTCAGTGAAATGTTTATCAAAAACTTCTTCTCTGAGTAATTATTGGATGACTGGATGCAATGTTTTACTAGCTGCTGCTTATTGCACTCGCACAGTACTCCATGGGGAAAATTCCTCCGATCATCCTTAGGCAAAAAAAAAAAAAAAAAAAAAAAAAAACGCTACATGAGGCCGGAAGCTTGCAAGGTTGTACCTCATCCCCCGGCCACCCCCTCCCAGGGGTCTCTTCAAGCCTTCTCCCACTCACATTGGGCCGCTGGCTTAGGAGATTGCCTAATGGCCCCTCCAAAGCCTCGTATTTGAATATTTATCCCAGTGTTTTCAGGGTCTTCTTATGTCACTGGCTAGTTAACTGGGAAGATTAATTCCAGCTGTGAGGCGGTAAAGACAGATAATACCATGCTTGTTAAATTGTAGTCTGAGCTGGGAGACCAGCCAAAGCCACGGGACAAATAGGGAGCATTAGCATTAGTTTTAAACTCTCTCAAAATACTTTTGTATACATAGACTCCATTTTGCCTCAGAAAATTCTCTTTAAAGAGCTATGGTATATCGCCTTGAAAACCTTACTTCAAATTGTATTAAATACGATGTTATTCATGTGCAAAATACTTAGGTGATATAGACTGAGACCCAAAAATAGTTTGAAAAAATTCTATAATTAATGTAAAATCCTTGCTTTAAAAAAGTCACTGTGTGAAACCTATAAGCTATGAAAATGAGGTTTTTCTAAAAATAACAGGGAAAGCAGTTGGAGTCAAATTATGTGAAGCCAGCTATTGAGTGGCTAGTCAAAATCTCAATCAGAACAGAGAACTACTAAAACATAATGTTGGGTGAAAATTGATTAATGATTATTATAACTAGTTAGCTCTCATAAACATTTATCAGAATTACTATGCTCTAAGAGTACAGATATATTTAAGTTTGGCAGAAAAAAATAAGCAATTTTTATTCATATTGCAGAGAAAAAAAAAAACCCTCAGATTCAAATGTGGGCAATCTGGAGCCATGCTGGTGATCTACTCAGTGACGCCACTTCAGCAAATAGACTGGACTGTGCTACAGTGGACCAAGAATCTAAACCAACTGAAAATCAGCCAAAGAGTTGCTATGGTTTGGCATAACCTTAGTAAGTGTAGAAATTTTCTCCATTTTTAATAGTACAACTTCATTGAATGGAACTTCTATACAAATATTCAATTTTTATTAAAGTTAGATTTTATTTTTATTGCAAGAAAAGGATATGCTAAACAAGGAGCAGACTCAGTGTCTAGAGATGTTTTTTGCAGCTGATTTCAAATACTGGAGTTGCAACCTTTAGTATAACAGTGACTGATTTTATTTTTACTTTTATTAGTACATGATTGCAATAAATAATGATTGCCTTCAGCATGGGGAACTGGTGCATGTACATAATACATTTCAATTTGTTTTTTTCCTCTTCCTTTTACCCTGTATTTTCTTAGCATTATATTCTTTTATTTATATACCTGATAAAGTTTATTATCAGAAGTACAGATTGAAAACCAGACCAACAGGCCAAACATAAAACATGTCAGACAACTGCGCTAATGTGCTCATGAGAGACATGGCTTTATTCTTTTCCTGTAAGTCCAGTTAGCAAGAATTCTGCTTGGCAGAGCTTCATACTTAGTTTGAAGAACTGCATGTACAGGCCCGGCGGGATGGCTCAGTGGTCTAAAGCACCTGCCTAGGAGAGCTTGGGCGGCTGCAGGAACCTTGGTTCAATCCCGGGCACCACATGCTGCACCAGCCCTGCCCTTAGGGCAGGCTGAGCCGGCCATAAAAAAAATAAATAAACAAAAAAGTTCTGAAGCAAGAAAAAAAAATAAAATAAAATAAAAATTCTAAAAAAAAAAAAACAAAAAAAAACAAAGAGCTGCATATACCTAGAAATGAAGTTCAAGTTTGAAACAATAAGAAAATCTTTTCTCTTATTTGGATCATTATTCCCCAGATCTGGGTGTCCTAATCACCCCAAAACACTCTGAGAAACTCAGCCGCTGCCTAGCATAGAGCTCTCTGCTCCATCATTAATTTCTAAAACAGGTGTTAGCGCCACTTCCTCCATGTCTCAGCCTCACTGTTCAAAGAAAGAAAAAAGAGGCTATGACTGACCTATAACTCAGAAATCGTGATAATACATTGAATTAAGCAAGCTTTAACATATAAAGGGAAATTGCTTTGAAAAATATTTGGTAGTGATAAGCTTGTGATTTTTTTTAAGGTTAAACACACTTAGGAGCAGCAGAGAAGAAAGAAGAATCCAGGAGGGGATAGACTTTCATTGTTTTGGTTTGGACTTTTTGTTATTTTTTAATGCTGGCTGTTATTTCTCTATTTACTGTTTTTCTCAGTGTATAGTGTTGCCTTCCAGGCATAAGGCATTTTGTCCCCAAAGTCATATGCACTGTGCCAACTTTCATAGGACCCAGATGCTTAGTTACAATGGATTGAGATGAACAGCTCCCATTTCCTGGGAGTAGCATGAGTTTGTGGAAGTTTCCTCGGATGCATTAGTTCTACTTTGGTGCTCATACTTTATGTTTGCAATAATTTATTGAAGGTAATAGAGAAAAATATTTAGTGAACTTGTGCTATCCAAGAAAAATAGGGGAAGGAAATACAGAAATTAGATAATGTAAGATTTATTGTTGTTAATAATATAATGGGCGCTGAGCCCCACCCTCAGAGATCTAACTATAAAAGCTACATTACATTGGGGAAAGGGAATGATTCATGACTGGAAGGGAGCTCAGAGAGGTTTCTGGTATTTTTATTTCCTTCTACTGGCTACTTAAGTAGGTGTAAAAATTTATCAAACTGTACAGTTATATATTTCACTAAAATATCTCAAAGCACAGCCAGTGAGATAACTCAGAAGACTAAGCACCTGCCTTGATAAAAGCAGGGACCAGGGTTCAATGCCCCAGGGCACACTGAGCCAACAGCCAAACCGAGGCATGGTGGCACATGTCTGTAATCCCAGAACTGGAGAGGCTGACAACAGGGTGTGCACTACAAGTCTTAGCTTCATAGTGAGATCCTGTACCAAATACATAAATAAATAAATAAACCTGAAAGCTGCAAAACTAGGGAATATACATTATATTTTATTTGCTTCAAATTTATCTGGCTGAAGTGATTTTGCAAGTAACAGCCATCTCTCAGCTTCTTATTCAAATATAACCTTTTCTTTATCAAAGGAAAGACAGCCGACGACTGTACGGCTGGATTTCAATGCTGGTCTCAATCTAGTACTTTAGTAACCAAGTGTTCTTAGGCAAGTGGCTCTGCTTCACCTGAGGCTCAGTTTTGTTTTGGTCCTATTACAGGCTACCAATTTCTGTCTTGGTTTTCTTTAAAGTAATAGCATTAAGTGTGATGCTTTTGAGGCTGTTATGCTCCAGAGCTAAGCAACTCTCTTCATAAGTTTTCTCATCACAAGAAAACTTTATACCAGTCTTTGTTGGAAAGAACCACACTAGTCTTTTTGAAATGAAACTGAATGTTAGTCTTAATAGTACCTACAGAGGGCAGGGGAGAAGCAGCCAAGTGACTAGCGAGGTGCCTGCCATGCCCCTTCATTCTCAATCAGCAGCAAAATCCACCTGGGCCAGTCTGTAGCATCCATGGCGACTGAGAATAGTTTCTCAAACTCCATCCTATTGATGTCCTGGGCTGGATAATTCTGTGTTGTCAGAGCCGTCCTGGGCACTGTAGAACATTTAGTAACTTTATTATTCTCAGTGTCCTAGAAGCTATTAGCACCTCTTTTGCTTAAAGTACTAGATGCTGATTTGGGCACAGAAAAAGTGCAGAAAATAAATGTCTGAAGCTGCAAAGCCTCCTGTCATTGAGGGGGCCTTAAAAATAGCACAATGAGCACATGAAATGATCCTCATACAAACTAAGCAAAGTCCAACTTCTCAAGATTGCATCCATCAAGATTTTACAAACTGTGTATTAACCCTAAGTGCTCTGAAGTGGGAGCCAATTGAGGATATTTCTTTCATAAAGTCAGGTAAGTGGGAAATAAGCCTGACTTGATTTGATTTGATTTTAAAATTTGAAGAACTCTGACATTTATTTTACATGTAATAATGTGAATTTGTACCTGCTATGAGTATTTAAAAACCTTCTCAATTTCCCTAGCATATAGTAAATGTCCAGTATGTTCAATATGCTTTTGTTGCCCCTATTTTATACCTGATGGAACTCACAAGGAAGCCAAACAACCTTAACAAGAAACAGAACTGAGTAATAAACAAAAGGCCAAAATGAGTCAGTCTTTGTGCCTTTATTTTACATAACACTATTGCCTTGTTAACAGTGAATTTTTATTAGGATGTCTAAAAAATTACTACTGTACCTAGAAATATGGCAACCATTGTATTCCTAACACCTTATTCATTTCAGGAAAATTCAAAATAAATCAAGAAAGTTGAGGAAGATGTCACGGAGCTTAAGTTCAAAATTCAAGCTAGAGGAAGTTCAAAATCTGAGGAAAGACTTAGAAATCAATAAAATAATGCATGCATTTCTATCATGCAAAAATTCAGGCTGAATGATCTCTGGTCTTTGGCCACTCTATGGGCCCTGCACTTCTTTCTCTGTGTGTGTGTGTGTGTGTGTGTGTGTGTGACACACACACACACACACACACACACACACACACACACACACACCCCAGTACTAGTCTTACAAGTGCATTAATTTCGCCAAACCTACTGGAAGCTCAGCCTTGGGCCACCCTGCAATCCCGTCCTGCAATCTTGATGCGCTCTCTGCCCACTTCACTTGAAAATCTCAATCTCCAATTCAGTTCAAAACTCTAAGTGACCTCCTCCTACCTCATAAGAGAAAATCATGAATGTCACCCTTGCTCTTCCTCATTCCATTATGGCACTCACAACACCGCCTCCGGGGTGCGCTGTGATGGCCATTGAGAACGGGTGTGGTGGCACATTCCTGTAATCCCAGCTTTTGGAAGGCTGTAAACAGGCAAATCACTACGAGTCCAATCTAGTAGCGAGACCCTGAACACCCTGTAGACCCTTGCCTAAAATAAAATAACAACAATAACAACAATAATAATAACAATAATAATTGGTCAACATTAAAAGTCACTAAAAGAAATACCCACCACGTCCTTTCAATTCATTTTTAATTGTACACTCAAGTACACAAGCCTAACTTCCTGTTACATTTTCAAAAAACTTAGATGTAAATCTAAAAATTTCTCTTTGATTTCCACCGCCAAGTTAGTATGCTCTCTCATCCCCATGAGGAAAGTATTCTGTCTTTTGTACATAGTTCCAAAAGAGATTTTTTCTTTACTTAGTGTATGTATGTGGTGTTTAAACAACTTTGCATGTCTGTTTTCAATTAGGTGGTATCATATTCTCCTCACTGTGTAATATGTGATTTTTAGAGTTATCTGTGTTGATGCCTGTGGGTTATATTTAATTCACGGACAGGATTCCATAAACCTTACATTCCATGTTTGATTTAAACTTCTTTTGAAAGACATTAAGCTTCTTTTCAGTGTTTTGATAGTCCAAGCAATGCCTCACTGAATGTTATGTGCCCTGAGGCACAGACTTCTAGAAGTAGAAGTGCAAGGTCACAGGCTCAAAATATCTACTTTTAATTAGAGTTAACAAATTTCTATACAAAGTGAGTAAATCCATATATTCATATTCTGCATATAGCTTAGGACAAGACCTATTTTCCACATTTTTTTCTGATCCTTTTTATTGCCAGGCTTTTTCTTTGCCACAGGGACAAAATAATTTTATTTTATACAATAAAATTATATATACTATATATATTTTTTGAATTAATTTGGAGAAGACTGAACATTTTAATGTACTGAATATTTTAGACCTATTTATATCATTTAATAAAATTTTATTATTTTCTCCATAAACATCTGACACTAAAAATTTATTGTTGCTGTAACCAAGCATTTTATCTTTCTGTTGTAAGTAAGCTCTTATTTTCTATTTAATTTTCAATTTTTTATTCAAGGGGGAAGATTAGAAGAAGTTAAGTTTTACATAGGAAATTTCTACCCACCGTACTAAATTCTTATTGTAGTTTAGTTGTTTATTTTTATCCTTTTCAGTGTTGTAGAAAGACCATCAGATAATCTCTTTTTGGTCTTTGAGCCATTTTTAAAAAATATTATTTACTAGATTAAGTTCAATAATCACAGTTATAAGTATTCTGCACTAGTTTATTTGGCATGGTTTAGATCAATTGTCCCCCCAAGGCCTCATGCTCTAAAAGGTAGAAAGCTTTGGAAAATGGTTGAATTCGAATGGTATGATAGTTGACTCGCTGTTCGCAGGTAGAGATGGGAAGAAGCAGGCAACTGGGACTGACCTGGAAGGTACACAAGGTCTCGCTCGCAGGCTCTTCCTCTCCCTGCTGCTTGGCTGCCATGACTGAGAAAGGTTTTCCTTGTTTGGCTGGTTGGTTGCTTGCTTAGTTTTTTTTTTTTTTTCTTTTCTTTTCCACTAGTCCCCTTTACCATGCTATTTCTGCGTTGGAGCTGGCCAAGTATGGACTGCAAATCAGCCAAAATGATCCTTCTTTAAATTGTGGGTGTTGGTTATTCCTCAGCGATGAGGAAAGTGAAAGAGATATGACATTAGTAGGCATGGCTCTAATATGGTGATTCAATATGATGACTGTGTAATGAATAAAGTATTTTTCTGATTTAGTGCTGTTATGAGTAGATGTTAGATTTTGTCAAATTATTTGTCAGCATCCACTAAAACAAACATATAATATATCCTAGAGTGTATTAAGAAAGAAAATGAACTTGAAATAATTTCTTAGGTTAATCTGTCTTTACAATGCATGGATAAACCTTTTGTGTTAGTGTTTCAGTTTGGAATTGCATTGAGATTTTTAATAAGAGATTTGACTATTGTAGTTTTCTCCTTTCTTTCTTGCAGGACTGGGATTCGAACTCAGGACCTTGCACTTGCTAGGTAGGCACTTTTGCCACAGAGCTATCTCCTCAGACCCTTGACTATTGTAGTTTAGGTACACAAAAGTCAGTATTTATGAGATAATCAGGTGCCTAGAGTAAAATCGTTTCTGGCACTGGGTCAGCGAATTAAAGATAGAAAACAGGAAGTTTCTGTTATCCCTTGGTTCTTCCTCATAGTCCTAAGATTACCACTAGAGACCCAACCAGCGCACCCTCATTAAAGGCAAGAAAAGTGAATAAAAGGCCAGTTGGGTAACAGAAACCGTAACCCACAATTAATTCCTTTCTTTTCACTGGCTACTGAACAACCAAAAAGATGAGGAGAAAGTAATCTTAATCTATTCTTGTGAGCAATTAAATCAAAATCAGTTATTCTACTAGAGAAGACAAATGAGTATTTCGTAGGTAACAAATGGTCCTCACTATAGTGGTGACTACCACGCACTGTTCTTTTATCATGTGGCTTGATTTGAATGACTAATTTTCCTTTATGATTTTTCACTGTCATTCATACAGTGAGTACCAATTTATCAAGATTCGAACCAGACCTTACTGGTTATGTCAGCACTTATTTTTGTGAAGGAAGGGAAGAGTTTGGTTTTATAAAACCCTTCTGTGTGTAGCTTTCAATAACCATGACAACCAAGATATTGCATTGAACCATCTCACCAGGAATATGCTATTTTTCTGTTGGATAACCATCCTGGCTTCTGCCTCACTATTTGAACCCTTAGGAATCACTAATCTGTGTTCCATGTCTGCAATTACACGATGTCACAAATTTTATATTATATGAATGGAATTATGTCATACACATGTATCTATATACATAGATGGTGACTGGCTGTTGCCCTCAGCCTAATTGTCTTTGGGTTAAAAAAAGTTCTTAGACATTGCAATAATTTGCTTCTTTTCATACTCAAGAAGCATTCAACATATGAATGTACTAGTGTGTGCGCACACGTGTGTATGTGTGTGTGTGTGTGTGTGTGTGTGTGTGTGATTAATCATTTGTATTAGTCAGCTCTCCATTGCTGGGGGGAGGGGGGTCAGGGAAAGAGCCAGGTGACATGTTGCCTCTAATGAGGACCCTCCTCCTACCAGCCAATTAGGCTAGGAACCCACTGATACCAGTGCCCTCAGAATCTCACCATCTCTCTACTAGTCTCTTAATATCATCAGTTTAAGAATCAAAATTAACCAGCACACCATTCGCCAATTGAAGAACATTTGGTTTATTTCCTGGTGCCTGGCTACTATAGTAGCGCTGCCATGAATATTCATGTACGCCTTCCTGTGCAAAACTAAGTCTCCTTTTCTTTGGTATATTTGCCCAAGACTACAGATTCTGGGTTGCGTGGTATGTCCATTTTTAGTTTCAGAGGAAACTACAAGATGATTGCCAATGATCTATGGACAATCAGGTTTTCTATGTCCTTACAAATATTTGGTTTTAGTGCTCCTTTTTATTTGGGGTTTATGATGTTTATTTACTAGTCTTCTGTTGTGGCTTTAATTTTTATTTATCCAGTGATTATTGCTGCTGAAATGTTTCTTGCGTTTTTTCTACCTGCAAACCTACTTTGGAGAAATATCAGGTCAATTTTTTTGTTTATTTTTCAATTTGATTATTTTCTTTAAAAAAAAAAAGATGAAGTTTGCTAATTCTTTATAAACTCTTTATAAACTCTTCCTGTAAGTCCTTTGTCAAATGGGTGGTGTCCAAATATTTGCTAGTCTCTTAACAGACTTCTACAGACAAAGAATTTAACTTTGATGAGGTCCAAGTCCTCAACTTTTCATGTTATGGGTCATGTTTCTTGGGGTCAAGTGTGAAGTTCTTTGCTGAATGTCAGTTACAAGGGCTCTACAAGGAATTTCATCATATTTTTGCATTGGCAAAAATTATCATAATCAACACTTCAACTGTAGAAAATAGCCAAAGATACTCAGCATACCAGAGATTGTTTTTCAAGAAAATTGGCTGTTTTAGGAAGAGCAAGTGGGGATTGTATCGTGTCACTTTCCCAGCTCCACGATCCTTTTGTCAGTTCCTAGTAGCCTTGCGAAGCAAGAGCCAGCACTTCATAGCAATTATGCAAAACTTTTCAGTCCACTAAGGAGGAAGAGCAGGGCTGGACCTCTTCCAATGTCTAATTTCCAGATTTTGATCCATCTGGCAGCTATCTGAGCAATCTCACTAGTGAAGCCTGTTATTATCTGACCTGACACAGAGCTGACCCAGTGCTTCTGCCTTTTTCCTGAAGATGTTTATCAAAATCAATCAGACATAATTATTAAGTATCCCAGGTGCCTGGGGTGGCAATAGCAATTAGGATAAACATTAAGCGGATCCAACATCGGGAAAGGCTAAGTTTAGACATAAGATTCACCTAGTTGACTGAAAAACACTCACATCTGGGATATATGTGCACACCCTCGAGTCTGTTCATTTGGCCAAGGAAGACCTGAGTTGGCTCAAAGTTCTCACTTCCGTATGAAATCAAAGTTATTGGACAAGATGCTCAATGTTTATTTTGCTATTTTTATATGTATTGCAATTTTGTCAGGGCATCAATTGCATATTGTCTCTTATGTTTTAGAATTAGTGTAAGCTTTTCATGACACTCTTACCCATTTACTTTTATCTTTAAAATTCTTAGATATTTAATAAAGAACATCCACTTACTGAGCAAATAACTCCATAATATGAAATTATGAGTGGAACTCATTTATATTTAAAATTTCTAATGTCTTACTTTACTCATGTCCATCAATGTAAGATTTAAAAATCTCTCAGTGCAGTCCAGCAAGGTAGCTCAGAGGACTAAGCAGAGACCAGGATTTGATCCCCAGTGTGCCAGCCCCACTCTCTGGCACGCTGAGCCAGTGACTAAATCCAGACATGGTGGTACATGCCTGTAATTCCAGTGCTGAAGAATCTGAAAACAGGAAGATCGCTACGAGTCCAAATTGTATAGTGAGGCCTTGTACTAACTTAAAAATTAAAGAATAAATAAACAAGGGCTGGCCAGATAACTCAGCGGGCTAAAGCACGTGCTTAGGCAGTGCGCAGTGGCCAGAGTTCAATCCCCAGCATGCTTTGTCAGCCCCGACCCTGGAGTACAGTGAGGAGACTGAGACTGGGAGTGGTGGCGCACCCCTGAAATCCCAGTGCTTGGGAGGCTGAAAACAGGAAGATCACTATGAGTCTGATCTATGTAGTGAAACTCTGTAGACCTTGTACAAATTACAAAGATAAAAAAATATAAATAAAATCTCTCGGTTGCAACTAGATTTGTCAACTTTTCATTGCCTCCTTTTCAGTTTACTTAGGTTGTAAGAATCATGACCAATGCATTCATTTTATCTAAAGGAAATACCTTTTCTCAGTCCTTTCAATCTTTTGTGACTTGAATTCTGGCTACTTAAATAGAGTTTAACCATTTTCTATTTATTAGCTCTTGCTAGTCTTTTGCTCCCTACTTCTTTCTCTTCCATAATCCTGTGCCACAGTGCTTCAGGCATGTTTCTCTCTCTCATATATATATATATATATATATATATATATATATATATATATATGGATTATTGAATACAAAGAGTTAAGATACTTAAATCCAATTCATTGTCATTGTTAATTTATTTGAACTTATCCCTACCATCTGATTTGATTCATGTTTATGATGCTTTTTTATTCTAAAAAAATCTTTTTATTTGCCCATTTACATTTTCTTTGTTTTATTTTCTTTTCTGCACAAATAGAAGTTTTACAGTCTCTTTTTACTTATTTCCTTTAATCTTTATTATAAATATGGGATTGTTTTTTTAATCTAGATTTGATCTATTTTCAGTTTCATTGTGTATTTATCCTGCCATCTTGAAGCCAGATGTCTTTCCCTGATATGCGAGGTTATACTTCACTGAACTTTCAAGGGAGATGCATTTTATTCAGATGTCAGTATTTATGCCTTTAAATTTTCTCTGCTCCAACTGTTTATTTCAGTTCCCAGTGCTTTTCTGAGTTCACAGTTTGGCCGCTGATCTAGTAAAAATGGCAAGGTGATAAGATGGAAAGATCCCACTGAGTTAGTGGAACAGAAATGAAGAGAGAAGTTACAGTATTGAGAAGGCAGAAAATCAACAAGCAGAGGTTTTTCTGCACACAATTTTTTCAAATTCGGGTAATATTTTCTCTATACTTGAAACTTAAAAGGAAAATGCTTTCATCTGTAGTTGTGTGTAAGGATAACAATGAAATTAACAACGAAATTCTAACCCACAACTCTAAGATTCAGTATACATTTGTACATATCTACTGTGGTCCAAGGATCATTCTATAGTTAATTGCACAAAGATAAAGAATATAAACATGTTATAAAGACTTGGAAGAAATAAGGCACACAAAGAAAGGCATTGTATCAGGATGGAAATGAGAAATACTTAGGTTGTTTTATTATTTTCTATAGAAGTGACAAGATGACATAGGTTTACTGAAGAAAGCCTTTTTTCCCCCCACAGTAATAAGTTTAGGGGCTTGAAAAGTTGCTATCTAAATTGTAAATAGCAGATCCCCCCAGATCCCCCCAGATGATATTAAATCTATCTATCTATCTATCTATCTATCTATCTATCTATCTATCTATCTAAAATATTCTATACCAAGACTCCTACAAAACATGTATGTTTGTTCACATTATTGATGTTATCCCTTTTGCAAAAGGAGATGATGCTTTGTACGACATGTTGAAATTTCCAACATATAAGTCCAATGAAATGCACAGGATTCAAATTGCAAATAAAAGGCCAAAATTAGGATGGAACGTAGCACACTATTTAAAGAGTATCAAATTAACAAAACAGTGCAATATAAAATGAAGACAGGTGGGCTAAGTCTCACAGTGATAAAATGATCTGCTTTCTATGAGGCATTATGAAAAAGCTCTGAAAACAAGAATACATTCTCACTTGCATAAAAATTAAATTAATATCATTAACAAACAATTAAACTAGAATATTAAATCAAGTTCCTTAATCTCTTTAGGTTAATTATTACAGTCATGTTACTCATAATTTTAACACTTGCATTTGAGTGACTATTTAGGAAAATAAAAATGGGTACCAGAAAATTTGAAGTAGTGATCATTAAAATATAATGTGCACCACAATCTTTTTTGGGAAAAAAATCTTGTTAAACACGTAAGTCATCAGGTCTTAGCTCCAGAGATGTGAGTTTATTAGCTACAAGAATTTAAAAAGATAGCTCTTCAAGGACATGGTTCATGAAATAAAGCACTGATTTTTAAAAAATGCAATATGGTCTGTTTTCAGTTAACATTTATTTGAATTTTTTAATTTATAATTTTATATTTGTAAGTAATCCTTTTATTGCTAGGTAATGAGATTTAGTTATCTGTAGATAGTAATAAGAATAAATTTGTAAACTAATGAAGTTACTGGAAACACAAGCCAGCATAATTTACTTGAAAAGTGGTCTAGGTTGGCAGAGTAGTGTTTTGAAATGGCATAACAGTTGGCCACTTCCAACTTGCCCACCACTGCCTCAGCACACAGTAGGTCTGCATGTCTCTAGGAGGCAATTCCTATATGGAAGACAGCAGAGCTTCAGGTCATCAAATTAGCTGCACTACCAAAAATGAAGATGAATGGAGTGGCCCCTGTCCTGACACATTTTCTGGATTTTTAATTCTATGAGCTGAGAAGTAAAAAAGCCAAAATAAAAGCAGAATTAATTTGTATGCACTCTTAGGAAACAAGGATTGTTCAGGAAAAGAAGCTCCAGTGAATGTGCCAGGACTTTTGAGCTGAAGACCTGAAGCCATTTTTGTCAATGGGGATTTTACTGATTTGGAAAACTTAGTGAGAGGGCTGAAAAGTATATGTAGCAGAGCAAAGGACCAATGATAAAATAATAGCCAGCCTACAAAATTACAATTAAAAGTAGAAAATTATGCTTTCTCAAACACATACTGTTTTTATTTTTTTAAATCGTTTACAAAATTTCCAAAATCTTCAAGGGCAAAAAGCTAGAAAGCTAAGCCAAAAAATCTAAAAAGAACAGATGATTTTATGGTACTTTTTATGTCATTGCTTATTTTTTAAAATTTTATTAATTTTAATGAGAAAAAAGTAAGAATGAGAATGTTAAGAGAACCCATTCCAACTAGCAGGGGGGTCCTCAATGAATACAAAGAATATTCTAGTGGAAAAAGTGCTGAACAAGTTGGACTCCAGTGACAGAACACACTAGAGTTGGACTAAACGTTATTAAAATATCAGCATCCAATCCATTTAACTAGGAAAAGGAGGAAATTACACAGATATAATAACATCTTAGAGACCTAATAAAAATATTAGGAAAAATATGTAGTATGCAGAGAGACAAGAGAATATGACAAAGCTGAGGAGAAATAAACAATAATTAAATAATCAAAGGTAAACCAAATATTTGAGTTAATAGGGAGATTTTAAATAATTATAACTAATATATTAAGGAAAATAGAGAAAACTATGAAAAATAAATAAAAATATTGAAATTTTCATTAAAAATATTGTGGTATACAAGGAAAAAAAAGTACACCTGGGAGTACAGAAAATGAAATTTAAGGACCAACCAAATAGCTCAACTGATTAATGTGTCTGCAAGCAGGCACAGGGGCTAGGGGTTCAATCCCCTGGCCTGCTGGGCCAGCTCTGGCCTGCTATGCCAGCTCTGGCCCCGGGGGCATGCTGAGACAGCAATTGAGACTGGGTGGAGTGGTGCATGCCTGCAATCCCAGCTCTTGGGAGGCTGAAAACAGGCAGAATACTACAACTCTGATCTAGTAGTGAGGCCCTGAATACCCTGTACACCCTTCCTGTCCTAAAAATACAAAAACAAAAAAAAAAGAAGAAAGAAAGAAAGAAAGAAAGAGAAATTTAATGAAATTTAACATCTAAAATGAGAAATTTACCGATGTGTTCAACGGATTACTAACAGTAGAAGATAGGATTGGTAAACCAAGGCATGAAACAAAGAAAATCCAACTGAATGCAGAGTTCTATCAGATGTATCTTAATAGTTCTTGGAATAAAGGAGAGAGAAGATGAGCAAGAAGCAATATTCTGAAGTCATAACTGAATATCTTAAAAAATCTCTAAAACTTAAAAGTCTAAAACTCTTGAAGAGGGCCAGTGAGATAGCTCTTCAGACTAAAGAGCCTGCTTAGGCAAGAGCAGGGACTGCGAATTGATCCCTGGCACCGCGTGCCCCACCTGCTGTGCCTCCAGGATGTGCTGAGCCCACCACAGAGCCCAGGTGTGGTGGCACATGCCTGTGATCCTAGCCCTGGGGAGGCTGAAAACAGAAGCATTACTATGAGTCAGAGCTGTGTAGTGAGATCTTGTAATAACCAAATACACTAAAATAATAATAAAAAAATAAAAATTTCAAGTGAATGAAATGGAAGTTTATGAGTCATGTGTTATTGTTTAGATCAAAAGTCTTTTAAAAGACTTGAGTAGTCAGTGATGGGAACTGTGGGAGGGAAGTGTACCATGGATGTGCCATCATTGCCTAATGGCCTCCAGGAGGTAGGGCCTTGGAGGATGGAGGCCTGTGCTGGCCAGGTTCATCCTTTTCCATGAATCCTTTCTCTCTCTTCCTCTACTTTCTGCCTCCTGGCTGCCATTGGCCAAACAAGTCTCTCCAGCATGCTTCTGAGTCACAATGTTCATGCCTGGAAGTTGGCCAACCCTGGACTGAAGTCTCTGGAGCTAGGAGCCAAAATAAAGCTCTTCATACATAAAAGTATCAGGTATTTTGTTCCAATGGAGAGAAGCTGACTAACACAGCAGACCATAGCAAAACTGCTGGGCAGCATTGAAAAGAGAAAAGGCTAAATGCAGCACGGTAGTGAAGGTAACAGTTTACTTCCAGTGAAGTAATAATAAGAGTAAAACTTGATCACAATTTAAGATACAAAATAAGTGCCAAGAAAGAAAAGATGCCAATTGAATATTCTTTGGTGTACTACTATGAAGGCAAAATAGCTTTTCAGAGAAATACAAACTGCAATAATGTGGTGCCTGCAAACCTGTCTTAAAAGTATAAAGCATTCAAAAGTTTAGAGTTTTAAAAAATAAAAATAAAAAAATACAGATTTCTGTTACACAAAGACCTTGAAAAGTGTTGGTTCCATGCCTAGAACAAGACAAAAATCTTAAACAAATGGAAACCAATGACTCTTTTTAGACTCATCAGAAAGTCGAAGTCACAGGTTAGACAATCACCTTGAAATTTAGACAGAGTCACAGCTGAGATCTGCTTACCCAAACCATAAGCCTTAGAACAAAAGTATAATTTTTAGTAACAATTAAATGTTACAGTATTTAAAAAACTGCTAGAGAGAAATTCCAGCAACCCCTCTCCTCAAGGGGCCCTGGACTTACCTCTAGAAACCCCTCCAGTTTCTCATAGTAAAGATCTAAGAAAAAAATCGCCTTCTGTTTCTGGCAAGGGGAAAGGAAAAGTTTCCATTTTGAAATATATTCAGGGTATTGTATATTTTTAAAAGGCCTTTTCTCCAAGGGAATATACTTTAACAGAGTCTTATCTGACCCAAGGAATGGCCAATTAGCCTCCTACAACCTTCCCATGTCTCCCACTGATGACACAAAGCTGAGAAACATTTTGAAGGGACTCAAGCCACAGAAAGACTGATATTAATCAGCGTAGAGACTCAGCTTCACTAAGGCCTAACCTTAATTGAAAGATTACGGAATATTGCATCTTATTACCATATCAATAAGACTACAATATCAGAACTCTCAGTGCAACCAAAATTGGTGCAAGACACGCAATCTGTTTAAGGAAGAATTCTACAGAAATCCGAAGACAGCAAAAAGAAAACGCAGCAACAAAAACTGACAAAGTAGTGGAACTTGTGGCACCTAGGACTTAATGCTATAGAAATGTGAAACACAGCTCAATGATGTGCTAAGAGGATGAAAAACAATATCGTCTAAAATCCTTAGTAAAATCAGAAAAGAAAAAACATGAGGTCAAGATAAAGAATAATTGTAATTAATAGAATTACATACAACATGGGGGGGGGGGTGTTGGAGAGTTAGCTCAATAAAATAAGCACCTGCCTGTCAAGTGAGTTCAATCCCTGGCACACACACACACACACACACACACACACACACACACACAAACCCTAGAAATACTTACAACATGGTAATATTATTTAACTATATCTGTAATAATTTTAAATGCAAATGAAATATACCCATTAAAAGAAAGACTGTCAGAATTGGGAATGAAGAGAGTATCAGCACACTATATGTGCACTACAAAAACTTGCTTTGATATAGAAGTGCAGAATGCTTAAAACTAAAGTAATAGAGAAAAATATACCATGGTAATTGTAATGAAAGCACATTTGGAATGTCATGTTTATTTCAACAAAGAAGTTTCAGAACAAGGAAATTATCTGAAAAAATTTTAGTGTATGTGCACATGCTGTCTTAATTACTCTTCTCTCATTTCTGGGATAAATATCTGACATCCAAAATGAAGGAATGAGAGGTATATTTATCTCACAGTTACTGGAGGTTTCAGTCCATATTTGGCTGGCTCCAAGGCAGAGGGGCATGTGGTAGGGAGTAGCAGTTCATGGTGGTGGAACAGCGACAAAAGGCAACAGGCCAACAATGGCAATAGTCTGTTTCTCTGTCTCTCTTATATTACATTCAGGTTCTCTGTGTCAGGGTATCTGCCTCAGGCCACAAGCATAATCCCAGCAGTACTCAGACTCATAATCCAATCCTTGCGTCACCTGTAATCCTGTGGATCATAAACTGATCTCAAACTCTAGAAGTCCCCACCCCATGACTGCATGAGGCTTTCAGGGCACAATTAGGCACAAATTATAACACACATTTAACAACAAAGTGCCAAATTACATAATTCCACATGGGGAAATAGACCAAGCCATTTTTAAACCCCTCTACCAATACTTCCAACAATGAAAAATAAGTATAAAAGTAGTTGAATAACACCACAAATCTGGACAACCTAACTGACATTTACACAGAACTCCACCCACCAGGAAAATGAACATTCTTCTTAGGTTAACTTGGAAAACTCCCAAAGACCTGTCCTGGGCCATAAAACACATATTCACCAATTTAATAAAATATAAATTATGGAAGATATACAGTGGAATTAATGTAGAAAAGGATAACAAAAGTGTATGGAAAATAAGCAATATATATTTCAAATTGACAAATATTCTCAGTTAGACATAGAGACATAGAGAATTCAAAATATTTTGAATTATTTGAAGATAAGAATATGATGTCAAGTTTTTTATGTAAAGCAAAAATATTGATCATACAGAAATTATATTCTTTTTTAATTTTATTTTTATTTTTTGAGAAATTTATATTGTTAAATGCATAAATTAGAAGGGAGAAGTATTTAAAATAAATAATTTGAGCTTCTATCTTAGAAAATCAGAGAAGAAAAGCAATTTAAGATGAGGTACACACTGTAAGCCAGAAGCAAGCTTAATAAAAGAGAAATTATTGCAGAAATCAATAAAATTTGAAGCAGGGAATTGATAGACAGAAATCAATTAAGTCAAAACAGATCATTTAAAAAATGTTTGTAAAAGTGTATAAAACTTCTAGCTAGACCATGTGAGGAACAAGGAGAGAAGCTTGAAAAAAATTTCTAAAGACAGTTCTACCAGAAAGAAAATGATTCTAAAGGGTGAAAGCAATGAAAATAATTAAGAAAGGTAAATAAATGGGTATTTATAAAAGTATATTTACCATACATTATAGTAACAATAAGGTGTAGTGAAGTTTATAATACATGCAGGATTAACATGAGTGACAATAGTACAGCATGTTGAGGTGTTGTAGGACAACAGGGAACTGAAGAAATCTAGAATTTTAGTAGATACATTAAAATAAATAGCTGTTCTATAGAGTACAGATCTCAGGGGCTGCAGTGGTGTGAAGCCCTGTGTTCAATCCCCAGTCCCATAAAGAAATAAAATATAGATCTCTAAGTTAATTAAAAGACAAATGAAATAATGCAAAGGCTTTTCCAATTAAAGAAAGAAAAATCTAGGCATAGTAAGTAGTACATGTCTATAATTCTAACATTCTAACGTTCCAGAGCCTGAGGCAGGAGGATCAAAAGTCCAAGGCCAGCCTGCCTGGGATATATAGTAAGATGCTATCTCAAAAACTTTTTAAAAATTTAAATATCTTATTAATTCTAGGGCAGAAAGAAGAGAGAATAATGAATGTAAACAGATCAGTCATGTGTAACTCGTATTTCAAGTTGTTAGCTATTTGCTAAGGTATATTAATAAATTTAAACCAAAGACATAATATAGTAAAAGAATATCATATTCAATTTTTAATGATATGCTAATGAGAAGAAATATATCATAAGCTCTGTAACACAGAATGTTAGAAAGCCTAAAAACGAGGCACGTTAGCTGAGTCACTTGGTGTCTTAGTTACTTTTTACTCGTTGCTGGGACAAATACCTGACTCTCAAAATGAAGGAAGGAAAGGTTTATTTAACTGACAGTTACTGGAGGTTTCAGTTCATATTCGGCGGGCCCAAGGCTGAGTGGAACAGGGCAGAGAGCATCCAGTTCATGGCAGCGGAACAGCAAAAATCGCGACAGAGGCAACCAGCCAAGCAGGGGAGTAGAGAGCAACAGTGCAAATCTGTCTCTCTGTCTCTCTTTAAATTACGTCAGGCTCTCTGCCTTAGCCTATCTGCCTCAGGCCACACCTATAATTCCCAGTCCGACTGATAATCTCATCAGTACTAAAACACATAATCCCAGTGGATCATGGATTAAATCTCAAACTCTAGAAGTCCCCACCCCATGATTGCATGAGGCTTTGGGGGGATAGCTAGACATAAACCATAACACTTGGGCACATTTGATAATTCTGGGTTTTATTTTTATGTTTTTGTATTTTTCAGGACAGTGTCTACAGAGTCTATAGGGTCTCCCTATGTAGATCTATGTAGACTACATAGATCCCTATGTAGACTTGTAGTGATCTGCCTGTGTTCAGCCTCTCAAGAGCTAGGCTTACCGGGAGCACCAGCATGACCCCAGTCTCAGTGGCAGTCTCACCATGCCCAGGGAGTGGGGCCAGCAGGCCAGGGATCAAACGCTTGGCCCCTGCATCTGCCTAATCAGGTGTTTTGATCTGCTGAGCTATTTGACCAGCCCTGCACTTGATAATTATAAAGGAGATCATTCAGCTAGACATAAAATCTCTAAGTTCATGTGCACACAATTACATATTTGAAAATATATCTAACAGAAACTGACATAATGAAATGATGACATAGACAAATCTACAATTCTACGTAGATTTTATTTATGGGATTTTAATGCACCTCCTTCAGAAGCCAGCAGAACCACAGATAACCATCTTAATTTGATTTGTACTAAAAGACAAAAGTTGAAAACCTAATGAGAAGTGCTTCCAAGTAATAATTATTCTTTATAATTATCTCTGAATTTCTATCATCTAGATCTCTTTACATATAGACCACGCAATTCTCCCTTGAAAATTAGGGAGCTAGATAGCCTGAGATCTGACCCACATACTCACTCTCTAACTGGATTAACTGAGGAGCCCTAGAGGAATGCCCTTGCAAAATGAAATACTAAGATATTTGAGGAGAATACCCATTTGCTGAGAAGCTAACATACACATTGTAAAAACAGTCTTTCGGAAACAGGAACATTAGAATGAATAAATCAAATACTTCAAAGAAATCTAATAAAACAAACCAAAGCATATATAAAGATAAAGACACATCCAGGGTGAAACAGAATAGGAACGCACTGCAGGAGCACACCAAAAAACTAGTTGAAAAAAAAAAAAAAAAAAAAGACAGTTGATTCATGGGGTACAGTAGTTAAATAGAGTTAAAATGAAAATTACAACTAAGAGAACAATTAGTAAATGAACACCTCAGCTGAGTAACTACCCTAGAGGGAGAGAAGTAAAGATGGTAGCAGAAAATGTCCCTCACCATGCCAGTGTACTTCAGTCACTCAGGCCATAGTTCCTGTGTCCTGTTCCAGTTGCTTCTCTCTCCTAGCAATGGCTGGTCACTATGATGCAGAGTGTGTTACCATGATGCATACTGTAAGTCCCAAAGATAGCCAAGTGCTCTGCCCCTGCACGCCCACCTCTGCAACCCCATTGCTCCTTACTTCCTGTGCCTCCGGGCTCTGACAGGTTGAAGGTGGACTGATTCCTAGTCAGTATCCATCTAACCTTAAGCAAATCTGTCTCCATATCCTGAGTGTCACTTCGTTGTTCTGCTGGCCATTGCATCTGTTCTGTTAGCCAGAAAGATCTAACATGCTGACCTCTTTGGCCTCCAGTGATGGCCCACTGAGACAGAGCAGGGACATCTCCAGGTCCTGAGAAGAAGGCATGCCCTCGTGATTTCTCAAGTCTCCTCAGAGGTCTGGAGGAGGGTTCTTAGGTCTCCTCTGAGTAGCTCACATTGGATCCAAAAGTGGGGAGGATGCAGTCTGCCTGCCTGCTGGTCTGTCAGGTTCCAGTTCATCCCCAAGGGCACCCCAGTTAGTCTGTCAATCCTGCTTAGCTTGAGCGGAAGGGGAGTCTTACCAGCCCCCACTAGTCAGGACCACCCTAAAGGGGAAGGGGAGTTGGAGCGGTTAACCTCTGAGTGCCTGCTGAATGAATGTGTGAGTGAGATTGATGCCATAGGCCACACACTGCTCTGTCTGTGCAGGTAGACTGGGAAACACTGATTATAGTGACTGACCAGGCCCTTGCCTGTCATTCCTTGTTGATTGACATATAGCATACCCTAGGCTTTGAACACTCCATAGCTAAATTTTGCCTAAGTCCTCATGAGGGGCACAGCCAGCCAGGCATCTGACATCTCTCTCTAGGGGTCACCCACCCTTTGTCTGTTGCACCATTGTTCAGGTATACAGAGCACACATATAGGAAGCCAGCATGTGAGCTACTTAGTCAAAAGCCATGGCCCCTAGCTGCAAAAAAAGGAGTTAAAAATGAGATTATGGAGTTAAAAATGAAATCAAACTCCTCAAAGGTGGGAAAAGAGAAAGGAAAATGATACCCAGTCTTCCTGAGAATACTGTCTCAGCACTCTCATTGGCAGCCTCAGGTGATGCCAACAGTCCCACCCACTCCCTGGCACTGACTTGTCTTCCAGCCAATCAAGTTGGGTCCAGCTAGCCATTGCATGCATTTAGCCACTGACACCCTCCCTCCAGAGCCTTGTGCCTCCATTCTGGTCAGAAGTAGCTGTCAACACTCACCCAAGATGACTATCAGCAATTCCTTTCACTTTCCACATTTTGGCTGAGGAAAAACTGGACTGTCAGCCCTGGTGAATGAATTGTCATGGCTTTTCATAAATGTTACCTTATCTAGAAACAAAATCAGTCAAGTGCTCCTGAAAGCAGGGGTACAAAAAGCGAAAGTCCCCTCTGTCAGATAAAGGTCACCATCACTGGGGTAGCTGGGACTTTTGCCTCTCGCTTCTTCTGTCAGGCACAGACTTCTAGCCTGGGAGCACCCCACATCTAGTGTGAATTCCTATATAAACCAGTTCCCATATCATTTCTGGGAAGAGACCTCCTTTTCAAGCTAGAAGTGACTGTCTCCTTGGCACCAAGTCAGTCATCCTCCTTATTTAATCCTGCTCTTTCAACTCCGACTTCCCCAAGAGGCAGACAATGCTTATATCAACCTGAGACAGACAGCCACAAACCTGAAGTTGTAAGAATTCCCCTCCCAGAAAGTTAAGCAGGGGACTCACCTCTAGGCCTGGCTATCAGTCCTGCAATGTTGTATGTGACAGGAAGCACAAAGAGACATGAAGCCACACACAGCTACCTAAAGCAGTTTAGAATCATGATAGCCTGCCCCATGGGGTTTTCGTGTGTAGATTTAAATGATGCTTTCCTCCATTTGTGAGTTGCTCTCCTAAGCTCTTCCAACTGGGAAAATCTTGAGACAAAATCCATCTCCCTTGGACTTAATTGCTACAAGGAGTGAGGAACTCTCCCACTGTTTTCTGGAAGCTTTGACAACACATTTGGCTAAGCCACTCTGAAAAAGAGACCAAAAAATGAGGCTTCAAAACTGCAAATGGACTGGGGAGATAGTTCAGTGGTATAAGTGCCTGCCTAGAAAGTGCAATGTCTAGAGTTTGATCCCTGGTACTGCAAAAACAAACAAATGAATGAACAAATAAACAAACAAAGCAATGTTTATAAATGTCAAACTGCTAAAAGACACTTTTCCTGCTTTAAAGCCAGTTCTTCCACTGCAGTTTCCCTCTGTATATATTGCTTCAGTCGTCTGCCACCCACAGCCAACTGGTATACCTGCCTGGACCTAAATAATGTTTTATTATGACTTCAGTTGGCTCCTCTCAGCTGGACTGTCTTAACCTATAAGCAGAAAGACCACATTTCTGAACTCAAAAGTTAACTGAACTCAGTTCATCCTCTAAGATGTTAAAAAATATGTTTACCCTCCCTGGAGAACCTCTCACAGCTGACCTCACTAGTTTCCCATCACAAAATATCACTGCACTTCTGATTAATGACACCCAAACTGTCTGCTAGAAAGACATTAATCTGCTGTAATATCTGGCAGAAACTGGCTATAAGGTATTTTGAAAAAACAACAAATATCTATCTATCTATCTATCTATCTATCTATCTATCTACACACACACAAACCACGTGCAGCCATGTTTACTCAAACTGTCAGTCCCTGGGAGCACTCATGGCTTAGCTGTGCCTCCACGCTGTAGCCACTGTTGTGACTGATAAAACATAACCAACAAGTTCACCTGAGATCTAACTGCCCAGGTGCCACATACTGTACCCACCCTCCTGAATAACTGAGGACCTTTCAGTCCAGTCACCACCTACTCATCAAGCTGGGCCCCACCAGACTATGACTGCCTGGAACTCACTGATGAGCTGTTCCTCAACTGACCAAACTTTAAAAATGGATCCCTTGGCAGATGCTGAGCACACCCCGTTTATGGACCAAAAGTAACTCTGTTAAAAGCAGAGCCAGACAGGCTAGAGATGCTGCAGTCACTTTGGACAAAGTTATTCTGGGGAAAGCTCTCCTGCTGCTGCGTCCCCCTGCTGTGGGGAAGCCCGGCACCAACAGGGTCAAAATAATCCAGTCTGGAGGCCTCAGCCCCCTCATAGGTTTCATTGATTGAAAGATCAATCCCAGCCTGCCTCAAAACAAATGAACAAGAAGCAAAACGGGATACTTAAGGAAACTGCTTATATAATGTAAAATTTTACTCACCTATATCTCATAATCTGAACAAAAAATTTGGTGATAATGTTGTGTAATATAACAAGAATTGCTGTTTTCCTATTCCTGTTTTGAAATTCTGTATCATTTTACTTTTTTGCTGCTTTATTTTTCTCTTATTTTTCATTTTTATTTTTATCTTTAAAATAAAATTATATAAAACAATAATAAAGAGACAAAAAAGTAAGGTTTTACTTGAAAGATTTTGTTTGAACTTTGCTGGCCAAAAGTGTGTTCTCTTATTCCCACTTTGTTGTCATTTTTTGGCTCTAGGCTAAATATAAGAATTAAAATATCAAGGTGTTAAGTGAAACGCTTTTGGAATTTGCAGAATCCTAAAGTTTATTCTCAGCATTGAAAAACTATAAAATTCTTATATAATATTTCAAATTATTTCTGTTTGGCTTAATATGATATTTTATATTTTATCTTCTTCAGTCAGAGTTCCTGTAATCCCTGTAAACTTAATCATATAATAACTTTTATTTATTTGCAACTACCACTAAGGTTATTAGAGTACAAAATTAAAAATGATAGGCAAAATACTTTCATATACTTTGTCATCTTCTGATTATATCAATTTTCCCCTACAAAATAACTACTATACATTTTTTTTTTTTGAGACAGGGTCTCACTATGCAGTTCAGGCTGGCCTTGAGTTCACTTTTGTATCCCAGGCTGGTCTGGAACTCGCGGTGATCCTCCTGCCTCAGCCTCCCGAGTGCTGGGATTATAGGCGTTCACCACTACACCCAGCTTACTATACATGTTTTAAAAATAAACTGTCAATGGTCATGTAAGTTTAAGTTTTTTAATAAAACCCTTAGTTACACATGCATTACAACTATTTTATTGACATTATAGCCTTTCTAAATATTAAATCAGTAATAATATTTAGTTAAGAACAATAACAATAAATGAAAAGCTAGAAAATGAAACTGTTGCCGGGCATGTTGGCACATGCCTGTAATCCCAGCACTTGGGAGGCTGAGGCAGGAGGATCAGCGTGAGTTCGAGACCAGCCTGGGCCACAAAAGTGAGCTCAAGGCCAGCCTGAACTGCACAGTGAGACCCTGTTTCAAAAAGAAAAGAAAGAAAGAAAATGAAACTGTTCCCTGATAACATTTTAACCTATTATTTTCATTTTCAAAAGGGAAATAATTTTGTGTGAAATGATACCAATGTTATGGAAAAATTCTTCTCTGAAATAGTTTTATTTAACATTAGAAGAACATGCAATAAACCAATACACAAAATTTAAATTATGTAATGAAATAAGGAACATTCGGTTTTCTATTTGTTGAAATCTGTTATAAATGCAATATATAGATATTTTAAAAATAATATTAATAGAATGTAAGCCTAGATATTTTCTTCTTTAAATCTAAGCTCTCAAGATGGTTTTATTCTTCAGGTAACTACTAACATGTTTATACAAATCTAAATGAGTAAAGCTTTTAATTTTTCTGCCTTCATTACTCTTATTTTGTTACTTTTTTTCTGGTGTCTTATTTACTTTGTCTCACTCAATTTTCAGTTTTCTGATTTGTCTGGAGCTGATATTTGTGAAATTATTGATGCAGTTAAAAACATAACCACAGTAGAGAATTTGATATTGTATTTCAGAAGCGAGGTGATAAAAGTAAAATGCAGCCATATTTATATTTCCAACTATCATAGTCTAGAGGTGTCCTAAAGTCCATTGATGAAAGCCCATCAACTGCAAGTATTTTCTTCTAATATTGAATAAAACTATTTCAGAGAAGAATTTTTCTATAACGCTGTTATCATTTTACACAAAATTATTTCCCTTTTGAAAATAAAAATAATAGGTTAAAATGTTATTGGGAAACAGCTTCATTTTCTAGTTTTCATTTATTATTATTGTTCTTAACTAAATATTATTACTGATTTAATATTTAGAAAGGCTTAAATGTCAACAAAATAGTTGTAATGCATGTGTAACTAAGGGTTTTGTTTAAAAACTTAAACTTATATGATCACTGACAGTTTATTTTAAAACATATATAGAGCCCTCATCTATGCTGGCCCCATTGCTACATACTGTAGCCTTGAGAACTAGGTGTCAACACAGGACTTTGAGGAGGACACAAACATCAAGAATGATTGAAAAGCCATTTTTCCCAATTCCTTTCACAAGGATTCATTGATGATTAAGGGGAGGATACTAGTAAAAGAGAGCCACGCCAGTGTGATTTCCTTGTTCCTAAGATCTGTTCAAGCTGTTTTTTTAGGGTGTGGTTAAGGAACCAAAGGACCCGACCTTAAATGACCTTGAAAGACAGCCTCTCAATAAGGCACCTGAGAAAAGGAACGCGTCTGGCCAAACTAGGTGAAAAAGAGGGGTGTTGCTAACAACTGCAGGGTGCCTGCATTTCTCTCAAGTTCCAGCATAGTCTGCAGACTCTGCCACTGCAGCTCCGGAGTCCAGCCAGTCAGCCCTCTACTCCCCTTTCTTGTCTCAGCTGAATCTCTTCACTAGCAGCTGACTCCAGACACAGATGTGAATCCACCTCCCATCTCTTTAGTAGACAACCTACCGCAAAACTCTTTCCACAGAAGTGGGTGCTATCATATTTGTTGCTTTGTGGTTGGGGCAGTAAGCCCTTGTTCAGTAACATTTAGTGGAAGAACATGTTTGAGAATTAAAGAATGTATCAGGTGAATCTTCAGAAGTAGCAGGTTTGGGACCAGGAAGATAGCTCAGGGGCACAAGTGCCTGTCTGGCAAGTCCAAGGCCCTGTGTTTGATTCCTGGTTCCAGAAAAAACAAAAAGCAAACAACAACAACAACAACTAACAGAATAAAGAAAATAATCAGGTCAATGTAGTTTTCTACATCACTGGAAGCAAGATGAAGACAAAACAGTATTTTGAAGAGACTGAAAAGAATTTTGAACATGCTTACTTACTTACCAGTAGAACAAATTCAACACTAGAATATGATTTTTTAAAAAATCCCATAAATTCAAAACCTCAATTTATATCCTCCTAAAAAATACAAAGACTCACATTAAACATAGTTTGTGCTAATGTTTTAAATTATACAAATTTTTAAAAATATATAAATTATACAAATTTAATGTCTTAAATTAGTCTATAAAATGATTAAGAAGGACAAATTAAGTGTCAGAAAAGCTTGGTGTTTCCTGTGTAGCTACATTATCCTAGAATTCAAAACCAAACAAGTCAAATAAGAACGGAAAGAGTGTATGGTATAAGAGTGAGAAAGAACAGTAGGGCTGGCCAGATGAGCTCAGTGGATTAAAGTATCTGCTTAGGCAGACCCAGGGCCGGGGATTCGATCCCCTTGTGCCGGCCCCACCCTCGGGGGTGTATTGAAAGGGCAATTGAGACTGGGCATGGTGGCGCACGCCCTGTAATCCTAGTACTTGGCAAGCTAAAAACAGGAGGATCATTAGGAATCTGAAGTCCAATCTGTGTAATAAAACCCTGTAGACACTGTACTAAAAACTGTAGCAAACACACACAGATATGTACAGAGCATGAGAGAGTCTGCCATCTCCCTTTTGCCCAAAGATGTCTCTGACCTGCAACATGGAGAAGTGAACCCAAACTAGAGTCATACTGGGTAGCGTCAGAGAGCTCATAGTTTTAGGGGACAGAAGTAGTTAAGGATTGCAAGATTCAATAACAAATATGAGAATCTCCCGGAGTAAGGGTACCAGAAAACTCCAGGTCAATTCAGAAAAGGGCCAAAGTGGTGTGAACTGAATCCATATCCACCACAGCCAACACAACTGGACATGTACCTTCCTGTCAGTAAGAGCAGAGCCTATGGAGAATCCTGAAAGCTTCAGAAGAGACCCTTGGAAAAGCCAAACATCAGGACAGGGCTAAATTAGCTCCAGAGAAAAATCCATGATAAATGTACCATCAGAGTCTTAAAAACAAAACTTCATCAGTAAAAAGTCCTGAAAAATCTGAATAACAGTATGTCTTTTTGAAGCATGAATTCATAAGAGAAGGAACTATCCTAAAAGATTCCATTCTAAGTGACTAAAGTGGTAAATTCTCTCCAATATTTCATAAGAAATAAGAACATTCCTATAAAAACTGTTTCAGACGATAAAGAACACGTGCCAACTCACTTAATGAGAAACTATCAGTGTGATACCAGAACTAAATATATGTCTCACATAAAATGAAAATTCTAGAACAGCTAGCTTGACTGGTATGGATGCATATCATAAACAATATTTTACATTATACATTTGTTGAATAATCAGAATATTTGCTCGGCGCTTCGAGGCCACATGCAGGTCAGATTTTGAATGAGTAGAGGACAGCAATGTAATTTTAGAAAATGGGCCAAATGGAAGCATGTGGCAGGAAATGACAGCCTCAGAATTCTTCTCCCTATACTGAGGTACTGGCTTTGTAATCCTAAACTAAAATATGAGTCATATTTTATAAGTGCCTGCCCTGTTGCCTGAATGTGACTTCAGCTTCTTTGGAAGAGAAATCCAGTTTTGGGACTCAATTCTGCTCCCCCGCCTTTTCTGTAGTTCACAACTGTTTTTTATTTACTTTTGTCTTGCATTGTATTGTTTTTACTCCAGGCATAAGAAACACAGAGATGACTTAATTTAAAAACCTCCATTACAACTGTATCTTAAAGAATTTATTAGAGTTGTTATTGTTACTTATTGAGGCTTGAGCATTCTCTTCCCCCAGCTGATTAGATAGCTACCTGATCACGTTGTTAGAATACTGTAGCATCTGCCTTCAGTGAAAGTTTCATGCATGTATTTTTATCATAATTCCTTAAGGACAGAGAAGTGAGTCTTTACTACATCTAAAAACATAGGTTGTTTATTGTTTTTATACTTGTCTGCTAATAAATATTTAATGGCGGCACCATTTGCCTGAACATTGCTTTTATTGTAGCATAAAATCCAGCAGAAAGCTGAGAAGGGAGTCCCTGGTGCACTCACATGCCTCAAATTGTTTCAGAATGCCATCGTTATAGACTGTCAATCTGCTCTGGAGCAGGTCAATCATAACGTCTCCTTGTTCTTCTTTATTCCCCTTTGTCTTCCTTTTCCTCCTTAATACCACTCATATATTCCAAACGCATGCATAAATATTGCACCATATTTAGTCCCCATTAAGCAGATTCTTAATGGCTTTTTCCAAACAACCTCATAAAAATAAAGAGAACATTTTGAACATTCACTCAAACACAATTTACCGGAATGCTACTGTGGCCTAAGGATATCTCAATGTTTCTAAATAATTTAATTTACATTTATGAAAAAATATTTAAACACTTATAGAAACAAATTTTAAATGTTGATTTATCACACTGATTTTTTTTGTACCACTTACATAGTGATTCACTGCTCTCAGTAGAAATCAAAGTTTAGTACAGAAAAACACACACTATATCTTTTTTTCTTTTTTGCAGTTGTAACCTTAGCTGCCAACAGAAGTTCCTCTGGAGCTCTAAAAAACATTCATCGGTTTCACAGCTGGAGAGGAAGTATTTTCTAAGGGAACAATTTTTGCTCAAAGAAGAATATGCTTTGTCAGTTTTGAAAACACACAATAAGTAAAATTTAAGAAATTGTAAGAAACAGCTTTTCACTTACAACTGACTTAGTTGAACAGAAAAATAATAGAGAAGGTAAAGTAATCACTGCCAGGTTCACATCCGGGTTACTGTTTAGCCTGCAACAGTGACTGGAGGTGATGACCCCAGATAGGCTGGATGCTTCATGCTGGGACTATGGGCTGCCAAAGGCTCATAGGTGAGATAAGATGAAAGCATCTTACTATGTGCACTTCTCCTTGAGGTCCACAGTCTTAGACGAGTCTAAGTAAAGCTTTGGCCTTGATTTAGTTTACAAATTATGTTTATTTACATTTCTGTTAATCTTGATTTTTATTCACAAACATAACAAATTTGTGGAGATAAGATCAAGGACCTTGACTTTAATTTTGCCTTGAAATATATGTTATAGTTATTATTAATTCATTCAGACTGTGTATGATAGAGCATGAAAAATATCTTCCTCTCATAAAGGAAAAATATAATGCTTAAGTGGATAATTATTTGGCATAGCCAGTAAAGTGTAGATCATGGAAATTTGTTCTAAGTGAGAAATTTTCCTTCCCTATTTCATTGTCATAATATTTTGATGAATATGCAGAAGAATCAAGAAGATTTTTTCATCAACTAAGATAAATTTTAAAACATACTATTGAATAAAGCTGATTCAGTTTTTACCGGTTTATACATATGAAAGAAAACTAACATGACACATAAAAATTGAGCTATTTCTCCTTTAAAACTTAATATATCCGTGTGTAAAATTCATTCATCTATAGCTGAAATATGAAATAATAATTTGGTAATTAACTTTTAATTTCTTTTTTTTTTTTTAGAATTTTTTATTTTATTTTATTTATTTTTTTCTTGTTTCAGAACTTTTTGTTTGTTTATTTATTTATTTTTATGGCCGGCTCAGCCTGCCCCAAGGGCAGGGCTGTCGCAGCATGTGGTGCTGGGGATCGAACCGGGGTCCCTGCAGCCGCCTAAGCTTTCCTCAGCAGGCGCTTTAGACCACTGAGCCATCCTGCCGGGTCCCTAACTTTTAATTTCATTCAAAGAATTGTTTAAATAAACCATAGTAATTCTCTTCAGAAAAATCAAACAGAGCATCAAAGAAGAGAATGTTATGTTTATTTTCTAATTTTTCTAGCTCATATGTCTGAAAATGAAGAGGTTACCAATTGTGGAGATGAATTAACCACTTGGAACTCTCCTTTTGATTTTTACTGTATGAATGTAAGTGAATGACTAATAAAGAGTCAAATTTATTTTGAAAGAACAGATTAAGGTTGCCAGTTCTGTAACACAAATTTGTTCACAGTATTTCTCTTGTGCTTTCTTTGATTTCTTGTATGTTTGCTTACTTGGTTTGGTTTGGCTTGATTTTTCAAAACAGGGTCTTGCTATGTTGCTGAGGCTGGCTCTGAATGCTTTGAACTTGTAGGGATCTTCTGCCTCTGACTCCTGAGTGCTGGGATGGCAGCCATGCACCTGTCTGTCTTGTGCTATTTGTTTGAACTGACTCTAGTATGAAATGAACTATTTAACCCTGGTATGCTTGCCAGAATTCCACCCAAATTGTAAATGTGATATTTTTTATATCATTGATGCAAATGGTGTTTTTTTTCTCTTAATAACAAAAATTAGCCAAACTGGAGATAACACAGCATGATGGTATGTGAAGTCCATGGAGAAAGACAAGAGAAACATTGAAGGTTGAGAGGAAGTAACATTGATAGGAGATGATTCTCAGTTTCATTTTTAACTTTCAAGATATGCCGTTGTTAGATAGTTATGGTTTTCCATATTCTACAAATAAGAAAATGTGGGGTCATGGAGATCAGGTAACTTGCCCAAGAACAAATGTGGCAAGAAGAGTGAGACCCAGGCTGGGGAGATGGCTCAGCGGTCTATGTGCCTGTCTGGCAAGCATGAAGACCTGAGGTTGATCCCTGGTACCCCATGCCATTCAGTCCCTAGAGCCTTGAGCGCACTGAGCGGGCCACCCAAACTGGACATGGTGGCTCCCACCTGTAATCCAGCCCTGAGAGTCTGAGCTGTGTAGAGTCTACAGGATCTCTATTTTAAATTTATTTTTATTTTTTTACAATAGTTCATACATTGCATAATGTTGTCTTCATTGTAGTTGTTCAGAGTACAAGAGGCAGGCATGATTTATTATCTAAACCCCATTAATACAGATCTTTCTTTCCATTGCACAATGAGAAAGTAGCTGTACATTTAGTCCAATAGTCCATAACAGTAGTGAATTGTCAGCTCATCTGGCATTATTGGGGGCTGTTGACTTGAGCCTTTTACAGCTCAGCATGTTCATATGGCTTTCCTTTTTATACTTTATGGTTAGACTTTTCTGCTGGATGCTTAAGACCAAGATAAAGCAAGACCTAAGTTATAAAGAATATGTAACTTTTGTGTCTGACAAGACCAGTTGGGTCTCTTCAAGGTTTACCCTGCAACCATGTACTGTGATTTGCAACCCTTTGTCAGTGTCAGCCATCTGGATGAATCATGGCCAATGCTTGACCATTTTGCTCTCTGTGGAATCCTGAGAAAATATTTTCTCTTTAGGTGACTCTCCTTAGGCACACTGTACATCATTGATCACTTTCCTCTGTGACCCCATAATCTCTTTGAAGAGGAAATTTGGGACTATACTGATTTCTACACTGTTAGAGTGCAGGTTCTTTTATGTCTGTGTTCTCACTGACCTTGAAGGGCTAGAGCCAAAATACTGGCTATACCTGTATCCCTTCTTTTTCTCCAATTGTTTGGACTGCCAACTTAAGTTGTTAGCCATTGAGAGGAGAAGCTTAATGAATTATTCCCTATAGCTTAGGCACTTGAGCTTAATATCATTATCTTTCTCAATATCAAATGCCTTAGACATAACATGAAACAGGTATTTATTTGTAAATAGTTAAGTTCAAAAATATCTTTGTAACAATGTGTATATGTTCTGTTTTTACATTCTATAGGGGCTTAAAAGTATAGAATATCAATAGTTGATGGGAAATAACCTGCTGCAGGTTATGTCTAAGGATCTCACTATGTAGATGGGACTTGTAGCCATTCTCCTCTTTTCAGCTTTCCAAGCACTGAGGCTACAGGTGAGCACCACCATGCCCAGTCTCAATTACCCTATCAGTGCACCCCACAGGTAAGGCAAGCACGGTACACTGAAAATTGAACCCAGGCTAGGCCTCAGCAGGTGCTTTAGTCTGCTGAGCTATCAGGCCAGGCCAATAAAATATGTTTCAAAAGAGAAAGAAGAGAGAGAGAGAGAGAGAGAGAGAGAGAGAGAGAGAGAGAGAGAGAGAGAGAGAGAGAGAGAGAGAAGGTAGGAAAGGCAGACCCCACTGATCCCAAAGCCTAGATAACCCTCCTTTATAGTTCCATGTGGAGATGACCCAGGCCTTCCTCCCAGACAGCGGCAGAGTCGATGAAATTTTCATATAATACCCAAATCTCTTTAGTGCTTTGCATTCTATGCCATACTATAAATCCACTCCATCTGCTCTCATATTCACCCCAATAGCCCTGAGTACCACACAGTCCCTCCTATTTCTTTATGCCTTGCTCTTTGCTATTCATTCATCTAATTGATGAGCACATAAATGTTTACCCACTAAACATGAAGTATTGACAACAAAAATTAGCCAATATGCCAGGCACTGTTGGGCAATGAGATTCTAAATGCGGACCAAGGTGCCTTATCCTTAGACTTTGTGGCTTGGCTGTCTAATAAGAGCTGCAAAATCTCTTATGAACATTCCGTAAGTACATAAATAATAAATTTTTAAATCTTTATAATTCATTAATCTAACATCAGTCTAAGTCAAACACATCTCTAAGGATTAGGATATGAAAATTCAGGGGAAATTATAAACACGAGCACCTAATTTTGACATATGCTTACAAGAGATAGCACAGAGCTGAGTGGTGGCAGGGATGGTAATGGGGCAAAGGACAGGAGACAGTGAAGCAGGGTGCTGAGGGTAGGTCTGGTCAGAGGAGCAGAAAGACAGGGTAACTAATCAGAGGATGAGTCAGAGTTCACAGATAGAGCAGAAATGTTCTGTTTATGAAGGTGGATTAAGATGCGTCCTCATGAGCAAAGTGTACTCATCCAGCTCTCTCCAAATCTCAGCTTCTTAACAGTGAAAGCTGGGGACTTATCTATAATTCATTTGAGTATCATCCCCATATCACCCAGTATTCTGTGTTGCATGTTCAGTAGTATACATTGTCTAATGTTTGTTGAATGAAGGTAGAAAGGAGAGGAAGGGCTAGTTTTATTGGACTGGTGTCATTCTAACATTTACTAGTGATGATGAACAACCAAGTTGGTAACTGCATACAACTCTGTGCCCACCAAGTCAAAGGTAACTTATGAGATCTGCCTGTGACTTTCAACTACTGGATTTATTCTTTGTGGTAATCATAAAATCTGTTTCTATCCAGGGAGAACAATTTACATCAAATGAATGAGGTTTTCTTCCCCTCCACCAATGCCAGTTCTCCAACTCTCCAGACACTAGCTGGGTGTTCTGCATTTTATTTCAATTCTAACACTAATTACCTACAGTCAGAGTTAGACTCCAAAATTAAAGGGCTCCGTCCCAAAAGACTGCCTCTACTTCAGATAGCAGTTATAAGTCCTGGACCACCAGGACTTCTAACCTTCTGGCTACAAATTTAGAGGCTTCCCACAACTCCATTCTCAGGTTCAATGATTTGCTAGACCAGTTAACGGAAAGCAGGAAAATGCATTTACCAATTTATCATGAAAGGTGTTATGGAGTGTACAGATGAACAACTATATGAAAAATGCACAATGCGAGGTCCAGAAAGGTTCCAAGTGCACCTCGTCAGGGATACTACCCTGCCTGAAAAAGAACAACATGGCTAACTACTGGTATCATCATTTAGGAAATCTTGGAGTAGGCATGGTGGATCATTAACTCAGTCTCCAGCCTCTCTCTCTTCATTGGATGTTGGGAGAGCAAGACTGAAAATTCTTGGTCAGTCAAAGTTTGGTCTCTATGGTGACCAGCTCCCATTCCTGAATCTATCTAGGATCCCATTGAAAATTGTCTCATTAGAACGAAGAAGGCTCCCATCACCCAGGAAATTCCCAGAGACTTAGGAATTCTGTGTTAGGGACAAAGACATTCCCATCATCTCCTTCACTCATAAAACTGCGGGGAGAGGGGCACAGGGATGTTATCTGGGTATTAGGAACTGGGTTTGAAGATCAGATATGTATTGCTTATAAAGACAAATTCGTATATTAAGCAGTACTAAGATCTTTTGGTTCTACACTAAATATAAATAGCAATGGTGTGGAATTTTTTAATTTAATTTTTAAAAAAAATTTAAAAAGACTTTTTATCTTTTTTTTTTTTTTTTTTTTTTTTTTTTTTTTTTTTTTTTTTTTTTTTTTTTTTTTTTTTTTTTTTTTTTTTTTTTTTTTTTTTTTTTTTTTTTTTTTTTTTTTTTTTTTTTTTTTTTTTTTTTTTTTTTTTTTTTTTTTTTTGCAGAACTGGAGATTGAACTCAGGCTCTTGTGTTTGCCAGACAAGCACTTGTTCTACTGAGCTCTCTCCCAAGCTCTTACGTGAAAATTTTTTTAAAGCAATGACTAATACAAGTACTTTCTGGCCTCTTTGCAGTGAGCACTGTGTCTGTCACACATCCAGCTGGATGCTGTGCATTTGAGTTGAGCTGACCATTGGAAGACACACCAACCAGCCTATACTTTCACGAAATGATCGAGAGCTCTTAGATTCTGAGGTCTGATGTAGTCTGTTTTATCTATTACTGTGCGAACGTGTTCAGTTCTCCTCGTTGGATCTCAGAGTTCTCCTGATAGGGCTTCACCCCACCCTTCAGTTCCTTCTGTCCTTGGTTGCTTTAAATAACCATAGTACATAACCCAGTTTCTATTTCTAGATCAGCAGTTTAGCTGTCTTGCTTTAGGACTTGAAGAAGCCATCTCTACCTCCTCAGAAGAGGAAATGAAGTCTCATCCTGCCTCTGAGAACAATCATTTTGAATTTTGAACTTAATTGGATTCTACCATTCTTCATAACCATGAATTAAGCTTGTTTCTGCCTTTGACCTTACATTTTCATTTTTTCCTTTCTTCGTGTGTGTGTGTGTGTATGTGTGTGTGTGTGTGTGTGTGTGTCTGTGTGTGTGTGTGGCTGGCTGGCTGGCTGGCTGGCTGGCTCAGCCTACCCTTGGGAGGGGGGCTGGAGCTGCATGTGGTGCTGGGAATCGAACCATTGTCCCTGCACTTGCCTAAGCTTGCCTAAGCAGGTACTTTAGCCCTCTAAGCTATGGGGGATCTTCTTTATATCTCATCTGGTGTGGCCTCAAGTTTTTGTCAGCTTGAACAGAGATGCTAGGCTTCTCTGTCAGAATTCTGCACTTTCTGATGCTGAGACTCTATGCCTTGCCATTAGATGGAAATATTCTAGAAAACCAACCAGGTAGGTGACCAAATGAGAGTACAGTTACGCAGTCTTTCTAAGGAAAGCCTAGTAAAAAACCTAAAGTAAATCCAATTACTTTAAAATAATATGAACATAGGCTTTTGCTCTAGAGGAGTTCCTGACAAATGAAGAAATAATAAAGTCTCATGCTCTGTTTTCTCTCTGATAATACCTGTTTTTCTCAGATTTCAGGGGACAAAACAAAAATACTTGAAGTTATCTTTCTCGTGATTCTTTCTTATCAGTTCAAATGTTGACATGAATATTGTTCCGTGTCTTTGTTATCATAGGTCTCTCTCCAAGGTTGCAGAGAATATAAAAGCAGTTTACTCAGTGCAATTGACATTTATTTCTCTGACAATAGTATCTAAGTGCCAGTAAGGTCTTCTGGTTCCAAATCCTACCAAAACCAAAACTAAGATATCTGAATTCATAAAGGATATCTGAAATTTAAGGTGTATTTATTTAACAGGAATAAAAAGTCAAGGCAAGTAACTGTAACCAAATGGTTTATTCTGAGTTCTAGAACATCAGTGGGCCACTGTTCTACAATATTCAATGTACAGCCCTGGAGTTATAGCCATATCATGTATGTATGTATGTCTGTTTCTTTATTGCCTAAGGGAAATGTTATGCATCTTTCTCCACTGAATAAATGCATGTTAGCTGTGTTTATAGAGGAACAGAAGAACATTTGGGCAGGGAGAAAAGGAGGGTACTCAAGTGCAAGTGTGACTCTCTGACCTGAGATTTACGATGTCCCCTTGATGTGGAGACAGTTATGTGTGTAAATCTTTAGGCACTGAGAAGTGAATCTATTCCCTGTGCTCTGTGTTAGGTGGGGGCAAAAGAGTGCTCAGCAAGAACAGATGTGGCCATTCGTTCAGTTTCCCAATGAAAACAAGTAATTGCCATGGCAACTGGAAAATACCATGTGGGACACGAGCTGACCCTTCCAGACACAGGCTTCCTTACACGATAGGAATCACATATGTATACTCGCTCGTAATGTAGATTTCTTCCTATGTGAGAGTACTGTAGCATTAAAGCAAATATTTTGTCTCTTCCTCAAATGCCCTGTAGCTTTTCTTCAGTCTAGATCTGAGCAAAGTGGAAAGAACACACAGAGTCCTTGATGTAAGAACTAGAAAGTTACCATTAAAAGATGTAAATAAGTGCTGAACTACCACAGAAAGATAAAAAGACTCCTGCTTACAAACAGCTTGGAGACGAAAAGGCTCAAGTTGTGTTTGAAAGCATTTCATCCGCCCTTCAAAACAGTTACACATTGACCCAGAGCTGTGTTTTTAATCATATTTGTTTAATCCTTGCACCAACCACAAATTCTTTCAGCTAAAAAAGCAACAACAAAGCTGAATGAACGAAATGGTTGCTGTAACCAATGAATGTGTGCAGATAATGTAGACTCAATAAGGGTAAAAGTAAGCAATTAAGCATTTACAGTGTTTACTATTTTTCCAGTGACAGGAGTTTGTAATAAGTGTAGGACTCTAACGGGATAATTATAATATAATTACTCTGTGGTCCACGTTCTCCATAATATGAACACTACCTAAAGCTCAACTTGTGCATGTGGAAAACTAGGATTCCTTCAGGCTTCACTAAGAACACTTCTCTGAAGAGTGCGGGAACTGCTTTTGGGGGAAGTGAAGTTACTAAACTTCCACAAGTTGCGTTCATTTCCATTCGGCTTTCCTCCCACCTACAGTGTAGGCCATAGGAAAAGGAATAGGAGTAGCTAACACACGTGCATGCCCTCTTCTGAACTTCCGATTAAAAAACCATTTTGAATTGTGTTCTTATTCTCACCTCTGTTAGAAAAAGTTAGAGGAGTATTTAAAATCTCAGTATTGCTGTTGAATGCCGCTTATTTCTGGAAGGAAAAGAAACATAGTTAGGAGCATAACTAACTGAGAATAAACAGTGAAATGTATCCATTTTTTCCTCTTAGTGATGTTTTGACTGCTGCTGAAACCATCCTGAACTAGGAATAAATACTGGTTCTACCTGCAGTGCCTTAGTCCTTTCTTTTGTAAAGTGAGGAAAAGGTTAGTTCTAAGAGCACTGGCAACCTTAAAGGTAGCATCTATGGGAAACTAGTCTTTATTCAGTAACATATGGTTGCCTACATTTATGAATTTAAAGCTTAGTGATGTGATCTATTTATTTATATTTATTATTTTTTATTTATTTTTATGTATTATAGCCAGCTCAGCCTGCCCTGAAGGTGGGGCTAGCGCAGCACGTGGTGCCAGGGATCGAATCACAGTTCCTACAGTTACCTAAGCTTGCCTAAGCAGGCGCTTTGCACTGCTGAGCTGTCTCACCGGCCCTCTGATGTTATTTATTAAGGAAGGAACAATAAATTATAATAATGTAGTCTAGATAAGGTAATTATTTCAAGCAGATGTTTTCTAGAGGTTGAAATATTACATTTATTTATTTATTTATTTATTTATTTATTTAATTTAGTCTTTTTGAGGCAGGGTTTCACTATGCAGTTCAGGCTGGCCTTGAGCTCACTTTTGTAGTCCAGGCTGGTCTCGAACTTATATCGGTCCTCCTGCTTCAACCTCCCAAGTGCTGGGATTACAGGCATGTACTACCACGCCTGGCTGTGAAATATTTCTTTTAAACCTTCACACCAAGTTGCAATTACATGTGATGAAGAACTGGAATAATTGTTGGTAGCTTTTCATGTGCAGTGAGAAGAAAGAGACATCACAGTCTACATTTTTATATAATTAAGAATATATCATATGTAGATGACATCATAAAAATTAGAAGATAAGCAACCTATTTTAAAATATTTGCAACATAATACCCAAAGATATTGTATCTAGAATAAAGAATTCCTAAATATAAATAAGGAAAAGAAATAAATACAAAAAAGGACAAATGGTGGGGCTGGAAAGATAACTCAGCAGCATAAGCACTTGCCTGGCAAGTGTAAGGACTGGAGTCAGGTCCTGGACCCCGTATGCTGTGATTCCCTGGAGGTGGGTGTGGTGGCATACGACTGTAATCCAAGCACTCCTGAGGTGGAGACAAGAAGATCACTGTGAGCTGGAGACTTGCCTGGAGCTACAAAAGTGAACAAAAGGCCAGCCTGAACTGCAGAGGGAGACCCTGTCTTAAAAAAAAAAAAAAAAAAAAAAAAAAAGACAAATAGGAAATTCAAAGACAAGGTCAGAATATTAGAGACAGTGAAATTAATATAATAAAATCTGTCACTCGTTATATTGGCACACATTAAATGCCTGATATTTTGTGTAGTGAATAATAAGGGAAGAGATTGAAATTTATTCACAGGTAATAGTACAGCACTTTGTCCAACACATTAGTGTAATTCAGTAAAATTGAAAATAGGAATAGCAAATAGCTCAGAAATTTTCAAGATACTACTCTAATGGAAAAAAAATATGATCCAGTTGGTCATAAAGACATATATTCAAAATTGTTCATTGCAAAATTGCAAATGAAGGACCATACTATGGATTTGAAAATGTAAATTATCAAAATGGAATATTATACAAAGAGTAGTATAATAAAGTAATTTTATATGCTGGTAAGGATAAACGTTCTAAAAGCTAGTTACAAAATATTAAACCATTTATAAATTTTAAATATTGACAAATTTATTTTGTTCATGGAGGAATATGTGCACACATAAAAATGTAGAATGAAAACTGATGGAAAGCAGAGCAGATGAAATTAATAATTTTAAGTGGAATGAATAAAGACAGGGGACAATGTAATTTTTCTTTTCCTGTTTGATACTTTGAGTTTTAACTTTACCTATGATCTGTCCTTTACTATAATTTTAGAAACAAATAAGATGAACTATTCATGTCTTCTAATTCCAGTGATATTTGTGCTTAATGCTCACAATTTTTAATTTTTAAAACATTTGTTTTAGAAAATATACGATTTGTAAATACACTTACATGCTGTTACTCTTCAGAGTAGGAATGAGTATGTAGGAATTTAAAAATATATTTAAATGAGCCAGACATCTTTTATAACTACGTTCTTCTATATTGGTTAAAACCATTATTCTCTGATCATACCGGTGAATGTAAAGACTAAAACACACTGCATCTTTATTTAGCACAGGCCAGAATGACTTCATCCAACAAAACTGGTGAGAATTAAGCCTAATCTGGGAATTTAAATCTAAACTGTGCCAAGAAAGTGACGCTTCACTGACAACCTGGCAGAGGCACTGTGGGAGAATCTTTCATGTATTTGCCATTGGAAAACCACTTACAAACTGAATGACCGAAGAATTCATAATCTGAAATATGCATATTTTTACATCAACTGAAAGTACTTTAATCAATTAGGACTTTAGCTTACTTAGCATAACTGTAAAACTCTAAATTAAAAACATATGCAAGTGTTATAGATCATGAGAGAGTGTGCAGATTTCACTGGTATAGGGCACATGTACTAATTCAGACTTTGATTGTAATCACTCAGCTAAATGAAAAAATGAAGTTAAATTCTATGATTCTATGAAGTTAAAAAATGGTACCAAGGAATCTCTAGACATTTGTGACATTCCATTTGCTTGAGAGAGAGAGAGAGAAAGAGAGAGGGAGAGAGGAATATTGGGGTCTGGTGTAGAGTAGCCCTGGATTTCCTACATGCTAAGTTTTCTAAATAGTACAAGTAATGTTTAAAACCTCAAAGGCATTGTACTTTGTTAAGAATGATAAAAAGTGGTAGGAGCCCGTTAGTGGACAGTTTTAGAGTTTTCTAGCTTAGAGAGCTTGCCCTCCAATGTAGTAAACCATTAAAAATCCAGCAAGCAGGTGGGGGATCGAGCAGATTAAATTCTCAACAGGATGAGATTGTCACTTTCCTGTTTATCTGAAACCAAAACCAACAATCTCATTATTTTCAGTGTTTCTCTGAACAGAATTAGTCCATTTACAATAGGTATACTTAGCTAGGAAAGAGTTTATTTGCATGAGTAGATTTTAAAAGAGTAAACATAAGGTTTCCTTAATTGGATCCAGCTAGTCCCTGACAGAGGAGCAGGATAAAATCAGGGGAGGAAAAGAGCGAAGCTCAGCACATAAAGGGAGGTGGGGAAAGACTTTATTTCCGATGACATAGAAAAAAGATCATCTGAAGAGTCAAGGCAGGAAAGAACTAAGCAAAAGTATCAGAGTAAAGAGAAGAAAGTGTCTGGCTTACCTGGATTTTGTTTGACTTTGTAGGTAGCTAATAATATGTGAGGGGAGCACAACTCAGGTAATCACATGTGGCACAGATGTTTTTCTAAATTAATTTCTGAATACTGCAGACCTAGCAAGTGAACTATATCATGAAAAATGAAATGCACACACACAAAGAGGAATAAGATTTTGCACACTTGCTTTAGACCCTAAAATTTAGTTTAAAAGAACTCCTTACGTAAAAGCATGAGACAAGAGACTCAAACACAAGTTTCTGGGAGGATCCCCTCACGTTTTATGAGCTGTGGAATGTCTTTGTAACACTTTTGAAATTAAGGTCTACATGTGCTGTGCTTTTAGTGAGAATCAAATGTAGATGCAGTGGGTGCACAGCTCTAGTGAATTCAAGTAGCTCCCTAGGAAATGAATATATTCTGAAGTAATCATAAAATTTGACAGCTGAAATGTAGATTTGAAATGTTTTATTATTTTGGGGGCAACATATGGAAAAAATCTTTCTCACTCCAGCCCCTCACTTTGAACAATGGTGGTCTGTGAGATGCTTAGTGGTAAGCACTGCTAATTTTATAATAGAAGCCCTAGGGATTTTATCTACACATTATAACAGAATCCTGGTGTAATTCTAACCTTGCATATTGTACTGTTGAGAATACAGGGAATCAGGGGACATCAAGGGAGGATGGATTACAATATAAGGAACAAAAGGATAATTTTCCTTCAATAAAGCAGCCATGGGTACAATTTCTTAGAGCAGGTCTAGTCACTGGAAGCTGCTAGGAGCTAGCACAAAATGACCTTACATCTGGCCAGGCCAGCACAGCAGGCTAAGATTTTAAGGACGACATAAGTTTAAGGAGAATATTTTGAATTCACAATGTTTGATTATTTTAGATCCCTCTAATGGTAGTTATGGTAAATTATGTTTAAAATACTGACTCCAGAAAAAAGTCTAAAATACTCTCTATCTTGATAATTACAAATGATTTATTAATCTGTGTGAAGAGAAAGATCAAGAAACATGAGACTCCCAAAAGTAAATATTAAATACTCATTTCAGGGGGATGCAAAAATGACAGAATAAAGAACAACAGCAAAATAGGGCCCCTCTGGAATTGAGACACACGAAAAGCAAGAATGTATTAAAGGGATAAAGAAGTAGATCTCCACATGCCACCCTGGCCCCACATGCCACACCCCCCTAGGTGTGCTAAACTGGCCACTGAATCTAGGCTTGCCGGTGCATACCTATAATCCTAGCAGTGGAAAAGCTGAAAACAGGAGGATCACTATGAGTCTGGGCTGCATAGTGAGACCTTGTCCCAAATATTAGGGAAAGGAGGAGGAGGAAGAGGAGAAAGAGGATGAGAAGGAGAAAGAGGAGGAGGGAAAGAAGGAGAAGGAGAAGAAGGAGAAGAAGAAGGAGGAGGAGGAGGAGGAGGAAAAGAAGAAGAAGAAGAAGAAGAAGAAGAAGAAGAAGAAGAAGAAGAAGAAGA